>JAGDQP010010426.1:34736-55858 GCA_022664845.1 Lepisma saccharinum
TTTTTTTGCAAATTTTATTGGTTAGGTTAGGTTACGAAGAGATTACACTGTAAAAAATAGCTGTGTTAATTCAACACAATGCGGTGTCCTAGCGTGACTACCACTTTTGTGTGTTAAATCAACACAACATACTGTGTTGATTTCGGTACTGTGAAAAAAAGTTACGGCTGCAGTGAGATTTGAACATGGATTGCTCAGTTAAAAGTCGAGCGTCTTTCCGACTTAGCTAAATCGTCAGACATAAAGTGTACTAGATGCAAACGATATTTAGTGAACAACATTTGAATTAAACGACTACACTATAGATTTAAACAGTGTATGGGTTCAAATATATGTTGGTGAGCCCCCAAAACAAACTAAGTTACTTGCACGACTTATTCCATGGTTTTATCACTTCCTATTTGTCAATTGAGAACCAAAATTCCCATTCATTGAGAATATTCCATTTCTATGAAAGCAAGCAAGATGGCGACAGCCAAACACTTGAGCAGCATTACTGCTTTCTTATCTTAACAACATGTTAAATGCTGCGCTTGCTTTCATAGAAATGGAACATATTCTTAATAAATGGGGATTGTGATCCCTAAGTGACCAATGGAAAAGTGATTAAACCATGGCATAAGTCGTGAGAGTAACTTTGTTTATGTTTGAGGTTCAGTAAGATTTTTTTATCTTCTATATTGTTTCAATCTAGTATTGTTCATGTCTGACGATTTAGCGAACCCAAGCGATTTCAGCTGATATTGGAAAGCGATGTTCATTGTTATAAGTAAATTTTAAAGAGAAAAACTGTCAGTCTATAAAAAGCTTCATTAATAAATATATAAAGTAAAAAAAAGTCAGTAGGACGCTCGACTTCTAACTGAGCAGCCTATGTTCAAATCTGACTGCAGCCGTAACTTTTTTTTCTCCCAGTACCGAAATCAACACCGTGTGTTGTGTTGATTTAACACACAAAAGTGGTAGTCACGCTGGGACACCGCATTGTGTTGAATTAACACAACTATTTTTTACTGTGTACATTAGACTGCCCCCTAGATACGGAATTTGAACCATATTGATAATTCAATGTATCTTAATTTTTCCTTGTTACAGCAAGGGTCGATGGCTGACCAACTGACACAAATTTATAGATATAATTCCGTATCGGGGGGTGGAGGGGCAATATAAATTTATAAGATTGTTAAACATTATTGTTCATTACTTTTTCTGCAAAATGTATTGGTTAGGTTACAAAGAGATTACATTAGACTGGCCCCTTGATACGGAATTAGAATCAAATTGATATTTAGTGAGTTTAAAAGTAAAAATGGAACTAAATTATATATGTCACTACTCGAGCAGAAACTGTACCAAATAAAACTTAATTTTTTCACCGTTTTCGCCAGTTTAGATATTAGGTTAGGTTAGACTACTGAAAGCTAGGAAACCAGGGCTGGATGTACACCGACTGAGCTGTGCATCCGAAAGGAGCTGGACGCATAAGTTCTGTTAACATTCTATTCCACTTGTAAATTTGTGATTTGATACAACACATTATTCATTTTCACCAAAAACTAACATTTCGATTGTATTGCTTCCACTATCAATACTGAACATTGTATCCTACCTGTAAATTTTCTGTTTGGTACATTGTATTCTACATGTAAATATTCTATTGGTACAGAATTTTCCCTAACCTAACCTACTTAACTATCATCGAAAATGGCGAAAACGTGAAAAAATTAAGTTGTATTTGGTACAGCCGTCTGTTCCAGTAGTGCCTAAGGTAGTAAGAATAGAATCTCTTTGATACATCCTCGGTAGGCATATGTTTTAAAAATATAGTATGCAACATGTTGCTTACCACCGTGTCTATTTGGCGTAGTTTATCTAGGAAAAATCATGGTTTTATCAAGCTTGAAATATATTGTCGTATCACGTCAAGCCTAACAAAACAGAATCAAGGGAATTTCAAACTTGAATCAAGAAACAGTTCTATGTGGAGTGTACATTCATCAAGTGAAGGGTATAGATGACTGACCCTCTTCATAAAACTTAACAAAAATGTCAACTTACCAATTATGTTGCTCTTTTTCGTTAGAACTTCCCGTTTTTTGACTAGTGATTCCGACAGTCTCCCTCTTGTGGAGGTGTAATCCACCCAAATCCTCAGGAACATCCCAACTTAAAAATGTATGTTAGCAAATTGATAGAAACCGTGAAAAACTCCACTCACACTTTTCCAATTGTGACTTTACACTCCACACGCCGAAAATCCTGGCAGAATCCCTCGTTGAGTAACTGCATGTTGTAAATGTTTTACTCTAAGTATTTGTTAAATCTCTACGCCTTTATTTCTAACTTGTTCGCTATCCACCACCAACCATCCAATATTAATTATTCACTTGCTTTTCACGTTTTCAGCTGTTACTACTATATATGTCATAAATTAACGAGAGAAAATGATCACTTTTGAATTCAGGCAAAGGCTCTTGCCGGGATAGGGGAGGGGAATAGTTTCAGGAAGGTGTCAGCCAGGGCGTATGTTGAAGGTGCTATCCCAGCATTTGCTTGGTGTAACTGAGGAAAAATCCTGAAAAAGTTCAGTCAGGATAGGGGGGGGGGCAGTGGGATCGAACCAATGATCTCTATCAAAAAACGATACTTGAATTACTGCAGCCATTGAAAATTTCATGAATATATGAAGCCAGGGAGCGGAAAGCATACTTAATCTCGTTTGTCCACTTCCAGTCTAAACCAATATGAACCAAATATTCGGTCCTAACTCAGTTTTTTACGCTTAAAAACGCTTTGTGGCCCGCTTTTTATTTGTCTTAATTTTGGCAAAAAAAAGTAAATATCATTTTACAGCACCGTATTTTCTATTCTATGCAGTGTACAATATGCTCTTACATGAATAACTCAGAAATTAAGAGTGAAATAAAAAATCGGTTCACGCTGCGAACAAGAAGCGTATAAAACTGAGTTAGAACTGAATATGTGGTCCACATTGGATTAGACTGGAAGTGGACAAACGAGTTTAAATATTTGCTCTGGAGTCTTTCTTTCAACACTAAGTAGTCACTCGAATATCGTTTCCGTATAGCTCGATGGATCGAACCCACGACCACCTTAATGCGACGCACTGAGCTACGCAGGTTTGGTACCACCAGTTTTGAATAAGTATATACTAATGAAATTGGGGATATTTATAAATATAGGCTTAACGTATATAAAAATAGGATATTTAATTAACAATGTTATTTGCTTTTTTCCTCCTGTTCTCCAAAAAGAAATCTACCACTCATCATTATCAATTTCTTCGACTCCTGGCTACACTATGTGGTTTTCATGTTAAGATGTTGATAGTAAGGTTTCTTGATGAGGATAATGAAGTGGGGGAATAAAATCGTGAGTTTATACACATACATCGTAGCACGAAATTACATAAATGTCGGTTTGTAGAGGTTAGTTGGATTGCTCCAAGAGTTCTTGTAAAGAGAATGCTTCCCAAAAATTATTTGCTACAAAAGTGATTTTTTTTTAAGCTATTGTGATTGAATTAAGTTGTATGGCTTTTTACTTCTGTGTATTCATTTGGTTCAACTTTAATGAAATGTGATAACTGCTGTAAATTATACTTCCGTGGAAATATTTGTATGAGAACACATTCGTGACTTTGACTATTACATCGTGGAAGGGTGTGTGTGTTGGCGTTCACTTCGTATTTGCAGGGCGGTTACATTTTATGTGGGCCATAAAGTAAAATGAACCCCATATATTTATATACGAATGATGTAGATGATTATGTCTATATAACGGTATTTTGTTCCATGTTAAGTTGTATTTCGAAATCGCAAAAAAAAAAAAAAACTTCGCACAGGATAACCACTGCCGATCCGAAGTCCGCAACGTTACCGCCTGGACCACAAAGACCGGGCATTCCAACTATTGTGGTCTGGTGGTTGGTCTTTCCGGACGGTCAAGTGACATTGGGAAGGTTGAGCAGTAATTCACACCCTGCTCGGACTGCGGTGGCTCAGTGGTAGAGTTCTTACCTCTGGTGTGTCAGGTCCTTGGTTCGATCCCGGCTTACGCAATGTGAGTTTTGTGGGGAACAGGCACCGTGGGCATGGCTTTCTCGTTGTTATCGTTTTCTTTCCATTTTCCTCATTCCACCAATTCTCGCATCATCCATTGGACCTTAGCCACAGTTGGCTTTATAAAGGCCTTCAAAGAAATTAAAAAATATCGCGTCCTGCTCAGGCGGATTAGTGAGATCTTGATTTATGTTCAGCGAGGTCAATAGTGCATGTGGTGGACACAGTTTCCTCTTCCCTATCCCGATCTGAGCCTTAGATGCCTAAAGGCCAGAAATGAAACTTAAAAAAAGGATACCTTGTTTGAATCATGAAGTTATATCCAACAATTTACATATTGTCTTACACGTGTATCTGCCTTCAATTCGTCCCAAATCAGTAGCAGTAAAGGAGTTTTTATATAATTAGTTTTTTTGTATATAACATTGAAGTATTCGCCTGGTGGTGACTATTCAACCACAGAGGCTTACTGATCAAAACGTTTTTAAATATAGTTAACTCTGATAGGCGAGATGCATTTGTTTTTCGAATATATTTGCCTTTTAGCATCTGTTTATCAATATTATATTATATTAATTTTTTTAAAAAAAGATATTGATTCATGAATCAACAATATAAAAAGAAAAGGTTTAGTTTTGATTACCCGAAAAGGTTTTGTATGTATAATGTGTGTACAAACTTTATTTATGCCAAACTTCGTGACTGTATACATACATATTCGTATGTTTAATGCATTTCTGTAATTGAAAGCTCTAACATTATGTCTGTTGAATCTGTTTCAACAGTTTCATTCCCTAACATATTTGGAATATTAGTGTTAACTTAATTTCGTTTGCCTGTAACTTTTGTAGCAAATGCATGACGTTAAGGCTCCTCGCTACTCCCTCCTCCACTTTTTTTAACATTTAAAAAAAAAATCAAAATCTAATAGCATTATCAAAATTATAAGAAGCTGCATCTCTAGTATTTACAAATTAGTATGAAATACAATGGACTGCGATCTCGAGATCTTGTCCATTGATGAGTGATTCGTTGTCAATTAAATAATGACGTATTAATCTTTGACAACGAATCACTCATGAATGGACAAGATCTCGAGATCGCTGTCCATTGTATTTCATAGTAATTTGTAAATACTAGAGATGTAATTTCTGATAATTTTGATAATACTATTAGATTTTGAAATAGTTTCAAAAATGTTAAAAAGTGGGAGAGACAGTAGCGAGAAGGCTTAAGTTATATATTGTTAACGTTACTTCTCATTTTCTTTATGCAGGAAACCCTATGGAATACGCTATTATGAAATTCCCGGAAGAAGCGGATGCTAGGGGTATAGTGCCATCAAAATGGATCTCATCCGACGAGAATACCTGTGTTTATCTAAATGTAAACACGGATGAAAGAAGGGATAAGCTTGTCAGATTGAATGTTGATCCAGAAGATGCGTGGGAAAGTTTCTCAGTTAAACTGCTTAAAAATACGGTACGTAAGCTTCCGCTATCAGAAATTTAAAGCACGCGCATTTATAATTTACAAAATTGTTCGGACATCAACTACGAAGGGGCAAGTGGTTGTTATTCTTGCTTCTTGTAATTAGACTTTTTTACGCTCATCTCTGGTTCGATCTTGGTTCGTGCCATCTGGGTTTTGTTGATAAATATTGTGTGCGTGGAGTTTCTCGAGGTTTCCCCGTTCCTTACCACTTCGTTCATTGCACCAATTGTTCCATCAGCCATTAGGCGTGAGCCAAAGTTGCAAAACGGCCATGAAATAAATTCAAATTGATATATCGAAATAGAATTATGATGTTTAAAGAATACTTATATATGAAATAATTATAAGGATCACAGAAACCTCACAAACAGAAAGAGCGTTTTTTTTACAAGGCATGTTTAACGGAACGAATAGGATGCAGAATGACGTGGTGAGAAGGAACATTTGTAAGCATCACTAGATTCTGTTGATTATTTTCCGTGGGACAAATTATCTTCATTGATATTGTAACGTAGTTGGTTTCATCTTTCATTACCGTTTTCCTGTAATCAAATATATTCAATTGGGTCATCCAATATACAATTTGTCAATAACTAATGTTGTAAATATTTACATGTACTATGTAGACATTCCATAATTCGAACTCGAAAATGATTTTGTTTAATAATCAATCAATGTTAAAATGCTCGCATACAGATAAAAAAAAATGTAAAGGGCTCTTTTACCTAATGCAGTGGTTTTCAACCTCGGTACACGACACACTTTTACCGGTCCTCGGAAAATTTATATATTCCATTATTAAACACTTATTTTGTAGATGTCTATAGTTCAAATCTACGATTAGAGTTTATATTTCTTTTGTAAAAGAACAGGAATCTGAAAATAAACTAGCATACATTGAACGTCAAAAAAACTCAAACTTACTGGCATTTGAACTTTCGTAGAAAGTTCTTCCTTGTAGCTTGCCGGTCCGTGAGTATGAAAAGCTTGAAAAGCACTGTACTAGAATATCAGAGTGACAAAGTGATGTATGCATTTCCTCATTTTAAATTCTATTGCTTTTCTATAAATTCTGCTTTCTAATTCTGATTTTATCTATAAGGAACAATAGATTTCGTCGTAACAAATTACGTTCTCTGTTATGTGCAACATTGTTTTCTATAATAATTTTTTTTATAACGATAGATGTTTTTATTAATTATTTTCCCCAACGCTTTGCTCTCGTTCCAGGCTGATGTCTTCATTTACATTAATTGCCATTAACAATTTTCATTCGTAATTTACATTTTTTCTTACAATTTCGATATTAGCTGTGATTGTCCTACTCATTGAACCTAAAATAGAAATAACGATGGCAAACATTTAGAAAAATAATATCGTAAACTCATGTATTATATATGTTTAATCTTTGATTCTTCAATATTTTTGTACATGGTAGTGACTTCATATTATTTTTCAGGTGCTGTTCGGAAATTGTTCTCAACTGATACTGATGACACAATCAAGACTAGCATCAGTCTGTGGTTTCAACAGGCGAATGCAAGGCTCTGCAGGAGGTAATGATATTTTTTGTGTTTGTAGAATAAATGTTACTAAGGTTTATTTTTCGAATATTCGAAGTTTGGTTGGCCTTGGCTTCTCATGCAGCAGGTCTGTAAATCAATCTCAGGCCGACTAACCTAACTGGTTTGTCCACAGTTTTCGTTTCGTCACAAGAAACACTCCAATTTGGTACCTTGAAAACTAGGCCAACACTGAATTCTGCTTCGTTCTAGATATACAGTGATTCCAACTTGGAGCCCAAATCCCACATAGCACAGTAAGCTTGCTTCAAGCTTGATGCAAGCTTGCCACGTCAAGTCTACCTGCTTGATTCAAGCTTGCCATGACAAGCCTGCAAGCTTAAATCAAGCGTATAAGTTGCCATGCGACAAGCATGTAGCAAGCTTGACAGAATATGCCTGAAATAAGCTTGTCATAACAAACTTGATGCAAGCTTGACAGAATATGCCTGAAACAAGCGTGTCACAGCACACTTGATACAAGCTTGTCATAACAAACTAGATGCAAGCATTTCGGGCCGATACTGAGTTAAAATACCATCTACGTAAACCTGCAATGATGGCAGGTGTTGACAGGTTCTAAAATCGGCAATACCAGCTGTATCCTCCTCCCGCTTCCAAGATGTGGAAAACTAATACAAGGGTTATCATCTGTGGCACAGATTATTGTGGTAATTTACCAGGAAAGCTCGTGCAACAGACGACCCGTGTGTGTCCTGCAAATCTTAGAAGAGGGAGGAGGAGATGGAACTGGAATTGCCGACTTTGAAACCTGTCAACACCTGCCATCATTGCAGGTTTACGTAGATGGTATTCATTATCGGCCCGACACCACTGCCAATTCTTTCACCCTAGGAGAGACGAAGTTAGACCGAAAAGTCTCTTAGCCTAGCAATACAAATAAGTTCACTAATAAAAAAAGCAAGCAGGTAAAATGGACCTTTGCGCTTTCGTATCCCAAGTTATTTGAATCTATTATTAACTTGAGACACAAAAGGCCAGAGTTTTGTGAATACGCAAATTCGTTTAGTTTGTCCAGTTACTAAACAACCATCCCAGCAGCCGTAACTCAGTTCATGGGGACTTGATTTGGCATACGGAAGGTCCTGGGATCGATCCCAGCGGCTCCAGATTCTAACTGTGTGTAAAGGGTTTCCCTTAGTTACACTATGCAAATGCGGAGATGATACCTAAAAATAGGCCCGGGCCGACTACCTTCCCACATGCTCTCCCTCACCCTATCCTGGCCGATGCCTAAAGGCCTTAATTGGTATTAAAAAAACAGCGAACCTAGCACTCCTCTCACATGATTATTGAAGGGTCGAGTGGCGGTTGAAGTGATCAGACCTGCCATGCTGACTGAGTTCGGGATATACCGAGATCCTCCCTCTCCCACTATATAGTGCCAACGTAATTCCTGTCACTCATTTTGCTCACCTCGCTTAGAGATGTCATCCCTCACGACATATGATTGACGTTAGTCAAACGCAACATGTCCAGAAATGTAAATGAAAATTGAATGAAGTAATATAGTAACAAAATTAATTTCCGGTTGAAATGCGCTCAAGTCGCCGAATCTCCATGAGTAAATTCCAGCTTTTGAAGCAGGTTTTTCTGTTTCTCTATTCAATTATGTCATTTAATTTTGTTACGAGGCTGGGAGGACCCACCCGCACATTTCGAAAAAATTTCCTTGGCAGAGCCCGAAACTCCGTGATCAATCATCAGTGTAGGTAAACACTAGACTTAAGGGGAGGTCAGTATTTTTATCCTAGTTAACGCAGTGAAGAAACATAATGAACGTAAGTAGGTTTACTCGCCTTTTCCGTTTTACGTCGGTTATTCAAATTTAGTGTAACAGACAAAAAACTTGCGAATTGAATTTGATTTTAGGTCTTCAGGCTACTTTGGCTCAGACCGAATGAAATGATCATGAATGAATTGCTGCAGATCTTAAAGGGAAGTTGGAGCTGAGATTAGCAACTTTGAAAATGTTCGAGACCTGTCATCCGTACAGGTTTACCCATATAATGTCTAATTCATTTAAGTCAACATCGGACATATTTAATTCCCAATTTTTCACGTCGGACAGAAATTTACATTTAAAAGCCCTTTAGTGAGCCAATACAAACTCAATCAATAAATAAGCTACCAAGCAAATAAACTGAACGTTTGTGTTTCGTTTCGCAACTTATCTCCTTCCCTTACAAACTTGAGCTAAACTATATAACATCAAGACATTAATAATAATAATAATAATAAAAAGACGCAGGGTCCAGTTCATGTACAATTACTAAACAAGCATGTACACAAACTCAAGATAAAAAACTCTACTCGTCATTGCATTGATTGTTATGAAGGATTTCGCTACTTGTTAATCGATTTGATCGACGATGCTTTGTCCACACCGTTTTAGATCCGTTCGGAAACCGATTCAGGAATCATACCTACATCAAAAGCAAACGAAAAAATATGGAACGGGTTTAAAATCAGAAACTAACTAACGGCTTCCACTGAAAGTATTTATTTTCATATAATACACATGTATTGTTCAATGCTGTCTTTCAAATCAGTTACCAAGTATTTCACTGCCATCTGCTGACGAACGCCTTTGCTCTCTGCAATAAAATAAATTATTTTTGTACATATCGCTCCAGTATTTCATGATAACTGTAACTACAGAACACAAAACTAAGACTTCTTACTTACTTTATTTTATGGTTTTCAAACACCCTTGGCTTAGTCGAGGATGAGGATATAGTTTTGCTTGTGAAATCGGCTTTAACAAAAGATGCCTAAAGGTCATAATTGGTAGCTAATAATATTCATTAAATAATAAATGATTGATCTTTATGCATTTGGAAAGCGCACAGTTGAAATGTGGAGGCTAGCCATCATGATCAGGATTTTCCCCTCTTGTTTCTGTTATACCGCGCAAATGCCCACCTAAAGATAGGATTTTCCAAAATAGTCGTTCCCAACGCTTTATCCACCTCCTGAGCGAAAGATGCTTAAAGGTCATAAAATAAATCACGAACTTTTATTTTTTTTGTGAAAATTTATTCCCTTAAAATATACACGGAGACATTCGAAACAATTGTTTCACAGCATTTTACAAATACTCCTCGAAAACAAATCTTGATAGGTATTTTTAAATATTAAAAAAGGGTAATCTCACGACAGCTTAGCAGTCCTGAGCCAGATGTTTAAAGGACATAAATAAATAAAGAAAACAGCTTTTGACCGCATCCATCTGAGATTTAATTAGTATTGAACATATGCATATAGAGCATTGAGAATGTATTATAGAAATCAAATAAAATCTCATCAAAGGCAATTGGTTTAAGAGAGTTTGGACAACTCACCTTTGTTCTTGCGGTATATATCATTGTATGTCGGATTCAAATAAAAACAATCGTTACTCGTAGTGGTTCAATATTCGAATAAAGAAATATGAATTCTATTAATCCTGTAACTACTAGTTGTTCCGCTCGGTGGTAAAAGTGTGCTGGAAAGCCATGTTTCAGGTGAGTACAGACGACAAAAGCATCCTCAAGTGTTAACATATGCAATTCCTTCAGAGTACTGGGACGTAAACACATCTGTTGGACTCGACAATGCTAAAGTGTTGCAAATAACATAAATTAACTACACTACGACATCCTAACACTGGTACGTCAATAAACAACCAAACATCGGAGTGCCCAACATGTGAATCCACTTCTGCGTTGGACATACTGTATATGAATGTATTATCAACCCTTGAATATCCTTACAAACTGACCCCACAAGAGAATTCCTTTCTGTCCCAGTATTATCCAACATTGATCACTCTCGGAAAGGTCTAGCAAAATTGGAGCACGGAAAAACAGTGCTTTACCATGGATAAAGAAGTGCCATCTGTTAGCTCTGAAGAACCTTTCTAACAAGCTATCGTGTATTAAGTAAGTATGCGTAGTCGGTCCATTATAATCACATCTTTATCTTAAGTTGAAGTATGCGTAATGCTGGTAAAGGTTAACGTTCATCACCAAAAGATGGCAGCACTACCTCCGTATATGTCTAATGTATTTTCATTCTTACACTTAATGCCATCAGATTCAGGCCTAGAGAGTTCTAACGTTCAAGGAAGTAAGTTCATAACCAATTCAAGAGAATGATCGACACCGATTTTTTATTTTCGTTTTCCCTTATTGTTGAAAGATACCAAAATATCTTCAATAAAAATGAAATTCAATTCCCTGTTCTCTTCAAACCATCTTGTGTCAGCGTACAATGGGAGATCTTGCCAGAAGCGGACCGTTCTAATTTTATTTTAGGAAAACTAAACACGAGTTGACCAAATATTTTTGCATATATTTAACAACGTAAAGTTTATACATTAACTCATGCTTTTGCACCACATACCGACGAACAATATGATTGGATGGACTATTTTTTTTTAAAAGAAGAAGAAGCTGCCTCATTGTTTCAACGAGATTGTGCCAAAAATCCCTTACATCTTGTATACCGTATCATGTGAAGAAACTGCCGAGAGGAATTTCAACATATTAAAGAGCATTATTCTGGGAAGTGGTAAAACAATGTAAATGTATTCAATCAATATTTTACTAAAGGCTTAGGGTTTCGAGATCTTATTTCAAACGAATGCCGTTCCACTTCAGAAATTGTCATCTCTGCACGTTATTGTATTTCGTGATGGCCTTGCGGCTCCAATAACTAATAATCCTTCTTCAACTCATCTTAAAAGCATCGTTTTTAATATCTTGTTTGCAGTCGAGTGAATTTCTACGAATCTCTTTCACCTGCCCGCATTGTCCGATCTTTGCTATTTCACATACTCTTTCTAAAGATCGTTCAAGTGGGGTCCCCTTCGTATGTTTTATTCTACGATGTGTCTTCTGATTTCATGGTATATTTGCCAGTACAGTATACTACGCTAATGAGACCAATTCCTCTCGCCTAATTATTCCATGGACGCTCTTTGCAAGTGTGGGAAACCGCACAGGATCAATTAACATTCTGTTGAAGAGGTTAGTCTCAAGTTTCGATTTATTCATGCGTGAATTTCTATAGATCCGTTTCTAAGCCTCTTATGTCGTTTTTTATTTTTTCTTCCATGCACATCCCTTGCATCATCTGTTATCCCTTGCACCAACCAGAAGTATCCAACCAACGTACCCCGCGCCACTTGAAAATCTACAGGAAACCAAAGAAGAAAGCAGGTTTGTTTTCCTCTTTTTCACGCTGGAAAGGATAGAAGGACAAATGAAGAAGACAAACAAAATCTGATCTGTATGGACGGGCGCTTTAAGAACTTCTCTCTCTCTCTTTCTCCAGCTATTGTTTGCGTAAGCATGTTGCTTGGATATGTTTTTTTTTAAACTAACAAGGAAAGAATTTTAGAGCCGTTCGCGCTAGATCGAGTTATAATAAGAACAAATGTAGCAAACCATCGAAAGGCAATGGTTAAAAATGAAAAAGAAAGTGGTGCATTACATCAGAAGGAATAACTACTCATAATTGCGTTAAACGGTTCAGTAATGAACATGAAAAGAGCACAGCAATCAAGCAAAATAAAGCCGGCAATAACAGTTATCGAAGTACTAAATATATATATATATATATATAATAAATCACGGCCATATTCAATCCACTAATGGATGAGGCCTCTCCCCGAAGGAAGGAGTTGGTCTACTGCTCCCACGCTGACCAGACGGGTTGGGATATATATATATATATATATATATATATATATATATATATATATATACACAGGGGTATACCAAAAGTGTAAATACACAAAAATGATCGCAAAAACATGACAAAACAATATCTAGCGGTGTATCACACAATCAGCGTACTTGCTAATTAAACAGTAATTAGGGGAAAAATTGCATACAACATAGAAGCAGAAGACAAGTACTCAGGAGACTAAAAATTAGTCTGATGTACGGACAAGCTGTTGAAAAATGTCACAGGGATGTACCGCAAACCTAAAATGGTGGGGAGAGGGGTTCAAATAGCTTAGAAAGTTAAGGATTGGAGCGCTCCATTCCCCTGTATTGTGTGGTAATTTTCTTATCTTGCAAAAGAGTAGGAAATAGTGTATCACATAATTAACATGCTTGCTAATTAAGCATTAATCATGGAAGTAAAATGGCACAGAGCATATAGCCGAAAGGGAGGTTAAAATGAGTCTAATGTATGGACAATCTGTAAAAAAGTCACTGGGATGTATCTTGTACGAAGAGGGCAGGGTGGATAGTGTAAAAAGGCTAAATCGCAAGCAACGCACGCACGTGTACATGAAAAGCAGCCCTAAATTGTGTAGTAATTTCCTCTCTAACAGACTACTACCCTCAATTACATTCCTGCTTATTAGTGTTTTAGAAACACGCCAGAAGTATATTTACCTGCAGAAATTAAATATAAGTTCTCTGACATATATTACACTAACTGAAGTATGAACTGGTGGTTTGTGTTTCATTAGTATTGCTGAAACTTTATATAAGTCTTCCAAGGACTGTGAGAGATTATGCTCACAATCAGAGCAATAATGTAGCAAATAACGCCGCGCCATGGCTAGGCGGTAGCCCGTCTGAATAAGAATCGAGCGGCCCAAATTACTGGAGATTGTTTCGCAGTGTTCCCATGCCTGGTGCTTTGAGGTGTACTCAGCCTATTAAATTCAGTACCAGAGTGTCGCTTGTATTCCTGGCACATTGGGGTGGTGTTGTTAAAGGCGGTCGAGCTTAGGACTCACCACCCCACCTGTTCGTGCTGTAGGTCAAGAATAAGAATAACACACAACTTGATGTCATCTATCTAGATCTTAGTAAGGCTTTCGATAGAATTGATTGTAATCTTTTTTATAAATTAATTCAGCGATTCAATATCCATGATAACTTCCTTTCATTATTGCGAGACTATCTCACTGGCCGCGAACAACGTGTTGTTCTTTCTGGATCATCTTCTAATATTGTTCCCGTTCTCTCTGGTGTACCTCAAGGTAGTGTTTTGGGCCTCCTCCTTTTCCTTCTATATATGGACGATCTTCCATCTTATCTCTCGTCATCTGAAACCAAAATTCTTCTTTTTGCTGACGACTGTAAATTATTTCGAGAAATCAGATCATTACAGGATGTTGCTGATCTCCAAAATTCCATCTCTGACCTCTTGGACTGGTGTGATGCGTGGAACATGAAAATAAATCCCTCAAAATCTTCTTTTCTTACTATTTCATTAAAGAGGAATCAAATCCCATCTGCCTATATCATTGATGATAATCCTATTGCTAAAGTTTCATCTCAAAATGACCTTGGAGTGGTATTTGACGAAAAACTTATATTTGCTGATCACGTGACTTCTGTAACTAACAGTACTATGCGCTTACTTGGTCTTCTCTATAGATTTACAGAAATTAAGGACCTTCATTCATTGAGTATGTTCTACAAAACCTTCATCTCCCCTAAAATTGAATATTGCTCCCCAATTTGGAACATGGCTAGTATTTCTAATCTATCTCATATTGATTCTGTTCTGAACTTTTTTCTTGCTATAGTCAAAAGAAGAATACCATCAGTACGTAGCTTAAGCAAACCAGAGTTATTATCCGTTCTTGGTCTCCACGTACCCTCTTCTCGTCGCAAGCTGGCAGATTTGATGTATTTATACAAGATACTTAACGGTAATCTTAGAACTGGAGAGTTGATATCTAAATTTTACTTCCGTGTTCCGTTGCGAATAACCAGAAATAATAACCTCCTTCATTGTACCACGCCTAGGCTAAGTATACTGCAGCGCTCCTTATTCGATAGACTAGTAATTATGTACAATAACCTTGATTCAAATATTGATATTTTCGGATCTGAAAACACTTTCCATCGAACGCTAAATACAAATATGTGAGTTATTCCTCTTGTGTAGTATAATCGTTATGTTATTTATATCAATTGCTGTATTAGGTGTTGTTTAAGATTTAATTTCATGTTATTTAGTTTGTAGTAAAGTTATTTAGTTTGTAGTGAAGTTATTTAGTTTGTTGCATTGTTATTTTGTTTCTGTCTAAAATGGCAACTCAAGCTGTATCTGAAACTTAATAATAAATAAATAAATATTAGGAGCCCTACCCTTACATCTTCCGTGCGCCGCACAGTGAAGTATTTGTACACAAATGTAGTTTACAAGATTAAATGTTATATCTCCAAACATCTGTTAAACTGGCCCGTCACACGATGTCTATTTTGGGACAGATAAACACATCAGGCGACTGCTATCGGAAGTTGAATATAAGGTACCGTTTGTCTCAGACGTGCATTTACGTGTAATGTTGTTTCTAAATATGTTTGAACTGAACGTTTTCTACCTTCGTAGATTACTGCATTGACTTCAAATATTATACAGGTGTTATTAAAGGTAAGTACTTCCGTTAAACCTATAATTTATTATTGATGTTAAATAGACTGATGTAAAAAATCCTGATTTATTCTTACGTAATTACAAAAAAATCTAGTTGTAATTGAATAAGGTTTTTGAATTTTTGTAGAGCATTTTTTTACCACTGTAAGAATATAGATTCAAAGAAAAATTAACCTCAAACGAAAAATCTTGCACATATTTGCTCCAATTTTCTTATTTATTTAAAAAAAATGTTTGTGGTATTTTGGAGTGGAATATGCCTGGTTACTTCGTTTGTGAAGTAAGTTCTGAAATGCAAAGGCGGAGAAAACCTGCATACTCAGCGAATTTCAAGTTAAATTACCAAATACTGTTTATTTATGTAATGTTCTTCATTTGATCTATCCTCTGAGTTACAACATTTTTCACTACATGGCAGTCAAGTATCAAGTGTATAGGGTGGTTCACGAAATCCGTAACAGGGTTATAACCAGTGTTCGATTTCTGCAATTTCCAGAGGGGGGGGGAAGAATTACTGATAGGCCTATATGTATTATACAGTACCCCATGAGGAAAAGGTTTACATGCACAGGATCGACACTTCATACGATCGAAACTTCGTACGGTAGACACTGCATAGGATAGACACTTCATACGATCGAAACTTCATAGGATCGACACCTTCATACGATCGAAACTTCGTACGGTAGACACGGCATAGGATAGACACTTCATACGATCGACACTATATCCGGTGTGTGATCAACGCTTTAAAAATGAAGAATTTGTGATTAATATGATAATAGTGTACAAATAATTTATTTAAGAAAGCGCGTTTTAATCTTACGGAGATAAAAACAGATCGGAACTGCGTAGAATCGACACTTCACAGGATAGAAACTTCATATGATCGAAAACTCTACTACTGGTTATCCGCGATCACGTGATCCCTGACGTAATGTGTGATGTGGGTATGACTGTGAGAAATGTAGAAGGCAGCAACAGAGTTGCCAACTTGCACGATAATTATCGTAGGAAACGACAATATTTATCAGCGCGTAATGTGCGATACTTTTCTATACTATAGTAAAATAATCCCTTTTTGCATCTGCCTGCAGGCGGGAGGTAGATTTCGAATTGTGATCAATTTTAGTCTGTACTATTTTGTTTACATAAGCTAAACATTTGGCGGGACATAGCAACCGAACCCTTGGACCGATTTGGCCCCTTTTCCAAACGGGTCGAATTTTTACTCCAATATATACCTATGGCAAGTTTGGTTAAGACATGCGGCCAATCTTCGAATGGGATCGAATTTTTAACCCAATATATACGTATTCTAAATTTGGTTTGATTCGGTTAAGAAATGCAGCCGCTATCGTGTGCCAAAAAGCGTTATATATAAATATATATGATTACTACATATCCAAAATCGTTTTTTTTTTAAAATGGTATTTTTGGAGTCTAGGGACCATGATCGGTGAAAATATAAGGCAATTTTCCGGAAGTGCTCAACTTCGACCCACCTGAATAGGTAGTATTGCTTCGAAATCTACCTAAAAATGTACGAATTATAGATAACTTCATAAGTTATTGTTCGTTGCTTGTGGACAGCATCCTTTAACAATTAAAACAGCCAGTTATTAAATTTAAACATATTAGGTAGATTTCGAAGAAAAATCCACCTATTCATATCGGACTATGCTTAGTTCCATATATATATATATATATATATATATATTGATTATTAAGTTCTGGGCCTGAGCTCAATACAGGAAAGGAACTTTGCATTATTTTAGATTTCAAATATTTTTTTATTAAGAAATTATAGTCCATAGAGAACTTGGCCCATTTTTCACACGAATGTTTTCGGTGGGATTTCAATACTTTTTGTTAGAGTAGAGAATCACAACTGTTTCCTTCAGACACCTTGAAACCTTCGTCCACAAAGGAGGTCACAGAGAATATTTTGCCCGTAAATATTTCTCATCTGAAATGTAGCGGACGTTTTTATAAACAATGATGCAAAGACCATAAGTTTTGATTACTAAATTATATCACATTATATATTCAGCCCGATTTTAAGAGGGACAATGGGGGGGGGGGGGGGCAGAGGATCAAGCAGGCCCCGGAGAACTTGTCCCCATAAACTTTTTTCTCGTCTCAGTGCATAGAACCCGTTTGCAGAACGAAGGATTCATATTATCTCAATATTTACATCCGACCCCTTAACCAGTGATTAAAGTGACCCAGGAACCCAACGGAGCCCTATTTGATTTATTTTATATGTTTACCTTTATCTATATACGAAGCCCTCACTATATGCCAAATTTTAAGCTTCTAGATATAGCGGAACTGGCCTATAGGTTTTCATTATTCAAATGTTCTCATTTTCTCTATTCGGCCCGATCTTAAAGAATAAATGAGGCACAGAAGGTCAAGGAGGCCCCGGAGAACTTCATCCCCATAAACGTTTTTCTCGTCTCGATTCATAGAGCATGTTTGCAGAAAGAACGATTCAATTACCTCAATTTTTATATTCGGCCCCATGTTAAATTAAAAGGTCCAGGGAACCAACGGGACACTGTTTCATTGATTTTCGATGTTTTCCTTTACCTACACGTGAAACACTCACTGTATACCAAATTTCAAGATTGTAGGTATAGTGGAAGTTGCCTATAGGTATTAGGTTTTGATGATCTGTCAGTGAGTGAGTACGTGACTCAGTGCCAAAATCAACGATTTTTGGAGTTCAATATTTCAGAAACTGTTAAAGTTGGATATATGAAATTTTGCATGTTGTGGAATATGGTTGATCTTATTACACGAGGCGCTGCGATCTGTTTCCTGAGGTATTTGCAATTGACGCCATCTATCGGGCAAACGCCATGAATGTTTTTCCAGGGCAAACCCCAGACCCAATATTTTATTTTTTCAAGTAGATACTACAAAATAATTAAACATACAGAAAAAACTAATGCATCATATTAACCTTGTAACCATTTTCATTGCTACATAAAAATAAAGGTACCGTGAGTCTCTTACTTATTTACACATATAAAGTACTACATATAAAATTACCAGAATCAAACTACCTTACTCTCTCACTCTCACATGTAAAGCACACCGTATCTGTTGTATTCTGATTCTTGCAAATGAAGCGAGTACATTGCTAACAATATGCGGAGTACACAAAATTTCACTCTTCCATTTAATGACTAATGGAAAAAAGTAATATTTTTACCGAATGGGTCATTTTTTACCCGATCTTGGCGTTCCGAGGGATAAACAACAGAAAGTACGCTTTCATTTTTTCTTTCATTCTTTCTTTTCTTTTTCTTTTTTTTACTAAATGATCTTTATCGATGTTATGCACAAAACTCCAGAAACAACACAAGCAATGCACGAATTAACTCCTTTAGTCAGGCGAGGGGATTATACGTGATGTACCGTAATTTATATAAGTACTGTAGCACACAAGTTTCAGGGAGGAATTTATCAAAGAAATAGATTTTCCAAAGGGAGATAAGCTTAGTAAAAGGGGGAAAACGAATGACCATGTACTGTAGAAATAGGAGAACCGACTTCACCTTATCATTTGCCCCCCCCCATTAGGGGGACAAGGGCCCCCAAAGCCCCCCGGAATCGGCGCCCTTGCGCAAAATATATTTTGTGGCTTCGTCTTTTTTGTCTAGGGGTATGAGGTTTTTAGTTATTTTATTCTCGCTTGGATTGCTTCCACCATCAATAATTAATTAAATCTAATTACACTTGTCATGAGCGGAGTTAATAAATTACGATACTGAAACAAAATATTTGATCGTGTCTCCAGAAAATGACGGTAACTATTTGCCCTGCTGGTATAATGCGCAGAAGGAATTTTATGCCTGTAAAAGAACCACAAGAAAGTATACGCAATTATAGCTCATAACTCTAATAAATAATCAGGGAATAGTCAAGGTAACCTTAAGATTACGGCTTCCATATACTATGCGATGACTAAAACTTCTCTCTACGCTTTATTTCTCTTCTTAATATTTACAATAAGATATTAGGTATGAATAATATACGAATGTACAATTATATGACAAAAAATGTTCCAGCTTATACTTGATTGAAAATGTCAGAGACAGAGATTCTTAAAGGGTTGATAAAAAGAAAGTGTTATAAAGAAAAAAGAAAGGTACTATTGATTTGGCTTTGTAGGTTGATGATACTAAAAGTTACTTGATTGTTGCTGAGCACTTAGGTTGAAAACAATATCTAAACGGGTTCAGGTCAAGGTTCTATTAATCCGTCACCCACACTAGGGGATTCCTATATTTAACAATTGACAATCAGGCAAGGCACAATAACCAACACCGTCATTAAGTTGCTATGGGCGTTCGCATGAAGACAAAAAAAACGGACTACATAAGAAATCAGCCTAAGGAGGCGGGGGTCATCACTTGGGAGAGAACTGAACTTTTTCACAAGAACCTGCCGCAGTTTAGTAATATGGCCCGTAGGATTACAATTAATGTTTCAACTTGTTCAGAATGCTCTAATTACTTGCAACGATGATTTCTATTAGGGTGGCGACAAAGTTTCACGTACTGAAGATCGATGTGGGAATAATTAATAAATAGACCAGATTAGGCCCTAGATAAATCACGATAGGAGAACTTTATATTATTTCCCTCATAAGGGTATCTCACATAGGATACACGTATAGTAGCACAAACTAATAAATTATGACCCCATCAGGCCTCTCTAACGGAAGTAAATACTCAGATATTTGAATGGAGTGGCACAATGAATACGGACGAAATTATATGTAATAGCAACTATCAAACAGCAATCACTAAGCAAAAACGAAGTTCGCTATCCGATCGCACAAGACTGGGAAAAGGGAGGTGAGATAATTAGATTAAGAGCACATTAGTTCTGTTAATTCCCAACCTAACTCCCACTGTTCGACGAAAATACGATTGCTGTGCTTACATTTAACAGGAATAAATCATTGACGAATTAAGACGCCCTTTCAACATATACACGGTCAAGAACAAATTTCGTCGGTCAAGGTAGGGGCGAAGTGGCGTATCTTGATTTCTACGATTTTTCAGGAGAGCGATTTGAAGTTTTTTGTTAAACATAATACCATCGTGTTCATTTGATTTTTATTGTATCCATTTCAAATTTAGCACAATAAGTGTATAATTGTTGTTACAACTGGGAGGAAAAATGACATGTTGAACATGTTTTCATTTCTGCTGAAAAAAATTGCTAGAATTCGCTGGAATCACTTACGCCCATGGGCGCCCATATTGTGGGTTTCAGAGGGGGGCAAGGATAAAGTGACAATTTTTCTATGATTTATTAAAAGTTATCAACAAGATAACCACTACAATATTTACTAAATTAAGGGCGCAAAAAGAACCATGTCATAAAGTACATTAAACCAACCTTAAAGTATACTGGAATTTAATTGGAAGTGCTTAAAAGAGTATAATAATGTTAATGACATAGTTAGTAAACTTTAAGATATTATTTATGAAATAATTATCAAATGTGTCACCTGCAAAAAAAAAAAAAAAAAAAAAAA
>JAGDQP010010427.1:0-55857 GCA_022664845.1 Lepisma saccharinum
CCAATTTCCAAATCATTGAAGGTAGAGAAACGAAATTTTCAATGAAGGTGTATGACCAAGAGTAGGTTACAATAAATGGGGCAAATCTTCCCTTTGGGGGCGCAGCCAACCTTGGGAGGGTGAAGATGTACCCCGTGGTGGTGTAGTGCTGCAGGGAGATTTTGGTTAAGATAAAGGAGGCGCATCCTCTCAAAAGCACTGAAGTTGGGGGGCGAGCCCCGGCTCCCAGCGAAAGGGATTTTTTATAAATCGAAACTATTACTCAAGTTTTCCATTGCTTTGAAAGCCCCTCTTTTCACAATATAGCACTTACTGATTTATGGAATTTTTTTTATTACTGCCCTTGATTGCTGCTCTCTAATTAATTCTGCTGGAATCTTTTCAATTCCTGGTTATTAAAAAAAAATAGTTTATTTACTGATATTTCGACTTTGATCGCGCTAGATTTGGGTATCCACGGTTCTGTGGTATAGATTTCAATTTCCGCTGTTTGTTCCCCAGTGCGTACACTAAGAAGCTTGTCGAAGTAACCTTTCGACGCATCGATAATTTTTGTCAGATCCGCCTAAAGATCTCCACGTTCATTTTTAATTATTCTAAGTCTTGGCTGGAAATCTTTTCTTAACGAGCTTACTCCTTTGTAAAGATATTTTATGTTATTGCCTTTAACATTTTCCTTATCTTCTGAATTTTCTGGATCAGATATTTTCATTTTTTATTTTCTAAACCCGCACGTGGCGTTACGTTTATCGTTACAGTAGTTGTTTACATTTGCTTCGGTTTGGATGCTTCAATTTTGCTTGTTCTCGTTCCTGAAGCCATTCTTCATTAAACCAAGGCTTGTTTTTCTACCGTTTCCTCTAATCTACACATTTGTGTTGCTCGGGATCTTCATTGTATCACGAACTGCATTAACATCGTATTCAAATTAATTTTATTTTTAATATCAGCTTTCGCATTAGCCGTTTGGGTTAAGACTTCGAACCTAACTGAAATATCGAGTTGGGAGCCTGCTTTTACGGTCGGAATAGCTAATCGTTTTACATCGAACACACGAGATCAAGCTCATATTAGTAGACAGACAAAGACATACTAACATAATAGACGTTATGGCTTACAGAGGAGCAAAAGACGACTGACCATCAGTATGTAATCACAATGGTTTGGGAAAAGTTGTGCATCGCGAACAGGAAAAGCAGATCAAAATGACAAATTCGAAGTAAAACGATAATTGTATTGTAAAAGAAGATTTTTTTTGTCTTTTTCATCGTAAGCTACACTCGTTCTTCTAAGACACTTCAGTTATTGTTTACCTGTCCTACACATTATTATAGGATAAAGCACATTGTTTCCTATTTAATCCAAACATAGAAAATGATCTGAAGTGGAAAACTTTTTTGACCTGCTGTTTATTAACACATTACAAATTATTTTTCTGAAAATCTTAGTATTTTCTGCTTTCTAAGAATAACAATCTGCAAAATTTCAAATACTTTTCGTTATGTGTTCTTTAAGACACATATTTGCAGTCCATTGGCATGAAAACACCGAATTTGTGCACGAAATGTTGTATATAACTATTTTTCCAGTCCAGGATATGCAAACATTTACGTAAGATATTTGTTGTTATTCAAAGTATTAAATATACTAACAACAATATTTTTTTATTTTTTATTGTTTCAGAATTTTCTTTGGTATGATAATTGGAATTACGGTGCTATCAACAATTAGAGACTTCTTTTTTAGTCATGGAAATGATGGTAAGTATTATATTATTATGATTCTTACTTCAAAAAATATAAATTTTAAAAGCATAACTCGTTTCTGGATATTTGTTGTGTACTTTTCTTTGCTATGGGTTCTAACTAAATAAAAGTACACATAAATATCAGAAAAACAGTTTTATGATTAAAATGTCAGACGTGTGTTGTGAAAGTCTTAAAGCACGTATAAGAAAAATTAATGTTCATATACTGTTTTTTTTTCTTCTAAGTAAATACGTCGCAGTTTTAATTATAACAAAAATAAGATACTGCTGACATAACTGTTTTGGTGTTCTTAACTTTAAACGAAGGGGAAGAGCGTTTAAATTTATGACATAAGCCCGTTTTCCAGATTTTTTTTCACGTTGTACCTTACCAAGTCATGGAGATGTTAAACCACCTTTAAAAGTATATTAAAAGTGGAAACTAACTTGAAAGTTTTATTTTAGTGAAATATGTTACAACTGTAAAAATTCAAAATATTAGAAGTCGGTGCAATTATAATAATGTTCACTGGCGCTCAGGCCCTAACGCGCTGGTCGCTGCATATTATAATGGTAATCATGAAAATTTTGATCAAAATTGGTGTAAAACAACTGACCTGACTTTGGGATTGGGATGATTTGAACAAGAACTTTAATTATTAAGTATATAGAAAATTTGAATCTATATATGTAGAAAATTCGAGTTATTGCTATCTCCCCAGGCGTCTCCCCAGGTAGCGGATAAGAGAATGCGACCACATATGGCGGGTACCTGGAATATTCCAAGGCAGACCAAAGTCATTACGTCTGCTATGGAGTTAGTAGAGTGATCTACAACGGCTAAGGGAAGATAACCGGGCCAAGAATATCATGTTGAACGAAGTAACGTCACCATTACCACCCTGATGCTGAAGATACAGTAAATGGCATCGTGAAGACACAGAGGCGGAGGAGAGAACGACATGTAGGATGTTTCCGTTTACTTCGAGGTCGTGAAGGTGACAACTCTACACCTCTAAGCCATGCCAGAAAGGGTAAAAATGTTGATTCTATGGACTCTCATTGAGTAAAATATTCAAGAGATAAACTAGTCTCAATTCGGTTTTCCGGGCGGGGTTTATTCAGGGCGGGATGCAAGAACAAGATTAAGACAAACTTTCGAATTTTAACCTGGAACATACGAACTTTATACAAAACGGAATTTCTTCAGACAGTGCTAAGCGATACTGGGAAGTACGATATGAACATATTAAAGATACAAGATATCCAGTTTGACGATCAAGACAGCATTTGACAAGGTAAATACCATTTCTATTACAGGGGAACTCAGTCACACAATAGACCTGAATTGAAAAAACATCCCAAGTCCACCGGAGTATTTTTTCAGAAGGAGCAAAAAACATTATAATATTCAATGTTTTTGTTTGAATACACGTTTTTGTGATTTGTCTTATTAATTATGTTCTTTTTGTCCCTCGTGAAAGTTTCAACTGCGTGGAACAGAAATATCAATGTGAAAAAAATGTATATATGTCAATGGACTTGGGATGTTTTTAAATTCAGGAACGAGTACTGTATTTAGTTAATTACTGTTACTTGTTCAAAGTGTAAATTTGGTTACATATTGTGCATGTATATTGTACATTTTTATATTTTAACATACGTTATATATTGTAAGTGTGAATATAGTGTAACAACGTATAAATTTGAAATACTATAGTTGCTAACTACTTTACATAGTATAAAAACTTCGGTAAACTTTATTTTTATATGGGCCAGTCTAGTAACTTTGGACTTCGGTCCGTTACGATTCGCCTTTAGCTGTTAAAATTCACACCCATGCCCCTGCCGGAACTCGAACCCGGGACCTTCGAGCCGATGGCCTACTCCCGCAGACCACTTGGCCACCAGACTGGCTTTACCTAGTATAAATTTATTATGCTACGTAAATACAAAAGAATAAGTAGAAAACCCTGAACAAAAGTCGTTTTAATACATTGCTACCTTAAATATTTACCTTATATAAAAAATAGTACCTTAAATATTTCCAGGGTTGATTTCTTTCCATATCTTTCTCTTTGTTGTTGTTAATACAAAAATTACATACGAATTCTATTGAGAATTTTAATTTATTATGGCCTTTAGGCATTTTTGGCTCAGGCCTGAATAGGGTAGAGAAGAAAATGGGGAAGGTAACGGCAAGGCCTTAGTTGAGATCATTCCGGTATTCACCTGGAGAAACTTTGATAGACCCTACAAATCCTCAGTCAGGATAGTTCCCCGTGGGGTACGAACTCGCTTACCTATGTATCGCCGGTTCGAAGTCCGGGATTTTACTACTTTGTAGCAGTATTTGGAATTTGTTAAGAAAAAAATAAAATTAATTTATGGGTGGTAACAGCACTATGGCTTACGCCCTTCCCGAGTTGGAATTCGTTACATAAACTAATTAAATACGTGAACGTTAATGGTCTCTCAAATGGCAATACTTTTTAAAATAATTAATTATGAACTTGCAGAAGCAAGTAATAAAAAACGATAATCTGCAATGGAGAAAAGTATAAAAGTAATGGCAATCGATCTCTCATTTTTGAAAGCAATTAATCATGGAGTTAATGATAACAAATTTGTATGGGATATCATACTCCAACTTGTTTTGGAACACCCTTCCCTCACCAGTATTTATGGTCGTTCTCTTAAGGAATTTGTATAAAAAAAATTGACAATGATAATCGTAGCAGACGTTGCATAAATAAATTTATAGTTTAAAGGATAGTAAATAGTTTACTATTTAGTACACAGAATGAAGTGGATAGAATATTTATAGCAAACAACTTCTCTGTAGTAAATTTTGTGTACATTTCCAGTAACGTTTTTGCTTTAGAAACGAAATTCACATTCCTGAGGGACCCATCTATCGGCAAACGTCATAACGTTTTAGTTTATTATTTTTAACTTGAGAAAATAATAGGGCATACTTACTATGAAATAGATTGCATCTTAGTTAGTATGGAGCAGTTAAACGCTATAACCGTGCTCATCTAAAATATTTTTTAAACAATTTATCCACGTTCTCTCTATTGTACGTGCACTAGAAACAAATGGATTCATTTTAAGGAGAAGCATCTGGGGTACAAAATAGAACCGTCGTCTCAGGTCTTCCCCGCTAAACTGCTTATGTAAAGTACCTTATTTTGTATTTTAAAAAAAAAGGTTTTGAGTGAGAGTTAGGATGTAATATTATGCCAGTGGATAGCCTTTCCCACATAGTTGACTACGAATCTAAAAAATGAAAATTGGAAAAAAGTGGACCTGGGATGTTTTTCAATTCAAGTCTTCAATTTTGGAAGAGGGTTACTCATTAAGAACAGTAGCTTTCAGCAGTTCAGAATATAGAGTTCGTGAATGAAACACTATTTTATATTACGACACGTTCTCGATTATGCAACACGGTTCTCATAGCTGTCCGGGACCACTGATGATAACGATAAATATACATTTTGCGATGAGCTAGAAAGGCTGTTTCACAGATTACAAAAGTATAATACGAAAGCTGTGTTGAAGATTTTAGCGCAAAGGTAGACAGAGAACAAACTTCCAGACGTACTGTAGGCAAGTCAAATCTTCACGAAGTCACAACAACAATGGCTTAAGACATACTTTGGAGATTCGGAGAAGCTAATATTGAATAGCACGTACTAAGAGCACAAATACATATTTGTATGTTCTGATGGCAAAACACATAAGCAGATCGATCACATATTAGTAGATAGACGAAGACATATCAACATCATTGACGTTATAACTTATGGAGAAGCGGAAGGTGACACCGATAATCAGTTACTGATTACAACAGCGAGGAAAAAGTTGTGAATCGCGAGCAGGGAAAGTAAAGGAACTTTATTGTGATGTGTCAGTTTGAACATCACTGATGCCATCTGTTGGTTGTCGAGGAAAACCAAGCCGCTAGCTTTAGAGCAACTCATAGAGGTCTCTATGATACTGTCTCTATGTATCAAATTGTATTTTAGTTTTTTTTTGTATTATTATTATTTTTCTTTGGGATTTATTCTTTGAAATTAAATGTTTGGTATTAAATAATGGTCAATGCATGGCCGGGTCTCCCCTTCGTCACCCCCTTTAGTAACGAGAGTATTTATTTTGATGTATCTAGTATGTAAGTGTTTATGCTTATTTTTAGTAATAATATTTTCATTATTATTTTAAAGAATTTATTTTAATTGTTTTGCGTTTCGTTATTTTTGGGATTCTGGATTTCCGCTCTACATCCCGATATTCACGCGATATTTCGTTCTTTTCGTCTCGTGTGAGTTTGGTTCGAGACTGTTTTTCCCGTGCTGCGTGCGCGTGACGTCATGTGTGTTTGTACCCTGCCCGACATGGATTGAAAGATGTCGTCTTCTCAATTTTTATTACATCGTCGATGAAGTAATTAAAAGTATGTGATCAACGCGATCATCAGATGTGATTCTGGACATGGTGAGTCGGTTCCAGTTTATTTAAAATAAAATAATAATGAGATAACTTACGTGTTGGACAATTTTTGTGATCGTCATTTAGATGTCGCCGCGTGCCTCGTGCTACAGAGGGTAGCCATCTTTGAAATTTCTATAAACTAAATTCCTATTGAAGATTATTAGTTGAAATTCCGAGTGATAATATTTAAATTCCCGTCAGTTTGAACTTTTAACTCCTTTCTACTTTTGTTTTGTGTGGAGGAAGAACTGTCGTTATGATAGCCTAATTTTCTTACCTTCTCCTCCTCCATCAGTATTTGGGCACGAATATTTTTGGCGAAATTTAGGCTTGGTAACATTGAAATTTTGAATATTTTATATTTTGAGTTAAGTACCAAAAATCTTGTAAAACCATGATCTCGGAATGGAATTCAGCCCTTACTAAACAAATATTATGAACTTTAGGCTGCTAACAGGGCAGAATTGTGATTATAATTTCATATTCTGGACGATGTAAAAGTGTAAAAGGGAAATCTCGATCCTTCATCCCCTCTTAACCTGTTTTATGGAATTGTTTTTGATTCAAGAATGGAAGGGGTGAAGGAATCGACAGTCGATATTTGTGTGTTATATGTTCATTAAGTCACAGGCCGGTAGAGCCATGTTAACCAAGTAAGTTTCGATAAAATCTTAAATAAATAATTTCTATCTTCTGACCCAATGTTCTAAATTCTGAACTAAAACAATGCCTGTTATGTTTTACGTGTTTGCACTGTTTAAGGGTATCAGTGAGCCTATTTTTCACCCATATGAACTTTACTTTTGATATTTTGTTTTAACCCAAAATTCTGTATGAGTGAAGAATAGGGGCATTTTGTCTGTACAGAACGCACCTTGTAATTAATGTAATATTATCTATATATTTTATAATTCAATAAGTTAACTTCACTCTGTTTATAATTTTTTTTTTCCAAAATTTTAACTTAACAAACTTCGATTAATTTAACTATGGTTATATTTTAATATAGTTGGCACGCTGTAAATGCTTGATGTTAGTTAATGAAAACAGCTGTCTGCTGTATTGAAAAGGATGTCAGCAAGTTTTTTGTTAAAATGTTAAGGTAATATCAATTTTTGACAGGAAAGTTTATAATAAAATAATAACAACAAAATTTAAGAACATGTTTAATTTCTTGAGAATAACGATTGGGCTATAGAAATTATACTGTTATTTAAGTTGGTTGAAATTCTTGTGTAATAGTAAAGCTATTACATGCTAAATATTAGCGAGTTGCAATCCAACGTGGAACTCTTCCTAGTTCAGTGGTATGACCTACCCAAGGTGAGATTTCTGTTTGAGAGGATATGAATTTCGTTTGCACTTTTTTTTCCATCAACCTATATAGTGTTACGGATGTAAGTTGCCCCTTGTACGTAACTTAATTAGATTAGGTTCGATGGTTATATTTTCCTATTTTTTTTCTCTTCTATTTTGTGCAACTATGCAATTACGTTCACCTATTTATTCAATTAATGGAAGCCCACCTATTTAGAATGGACTTGGTGTGTAAAGCGAAAATCTTAACTTGGAGGTCTTTGGCCTCAGTACTGGAAGATAACAGTGCTTTTTGAGTGTTTGCTCGAAATGAACCCAATGATATTGTGTATCAGCTACCAATGTTCAGTGTCATGGTGCCTTCTAGAATGCGGGCCCATTTGCTAAGCTTGGGTTCATTATGATGAAGTGTTTACGTTTAGTGTCACCGGTTTCTCTGCGTTGTTGTGATAATGTGATTGAAGGTGCTTGTACCTAGCCGTCGATTTTGAGTTCAGCTCTTCGATTCTTTGATGCTGCTATGAAATTCCATTCCTGAACCTAGTAGTTAAGTTCCCTGGGAGATAGCCACCTACAACTTTATAAAAAATTGTGTTCCTCCTGTCACCCCAATGAGTGTGCATATGTGCGACTTCATTAATATTTAATCATGTAGATATTTGCCAGCCTAGTGATTTTCTGTGTAACCGCTTCGAGGTTTAGTGAATATAAATATATTAATTTAGCAAGGTCAGGTGACTTGCTGTGAGACTTTGAGACAGGAGCAGAGTACTCCTGTATGTGCAGAGTGCTGGTTATGGCTTTATTTGAAGTCAGTGGGGATATAGGCGGGGACACTGTTTGTGGGAGGTGTAGATGGCTGGACCCCAGTGAACCTTTCTGCGTTGAGGTACAGGTATGGGAGGGAGGTAGGATGAGTGATGTATGGAAGTGGCTTACGCCCGCTCGCTGGGGGCGCCCTGTGGTAACCTGCATGCCTTATCTTAGCCCTGCCACAGGGGTTGTGGAAGACTTTGTTTGATTAAGCCTCGTTCCAATTTGGGCGAATCTTCCACGTAGAGCGTGACCCGGATCTTGTAATTTGTTTATAGGCAAGACATTTTCATTAGGCAAGACAGCCAAATCTGGCAGTGGTCATTCTGTCACGCTACATTATAAAGACTTAATGTGATTTCCTTTAAGCGTCTGTAGCGTGGACTTTGCCTATTTCCCGCCTGTAATTAATGTCACTCTTTTCCTAAACGCGAAAATTGCAGTACATGCGGAGGTAGTTCGCGTCTGCCGCTGAGCGTTTGTAGTTCAGCGTCACACGCTACATACAGATACTTGGAGGAAAACGTAAATTTAATTAGTATTTTCATTTGAAATAGTGTAAAGTTTTTACACTTAATTATGTTTGATCAAATATTTCATTGTTGGCTATAATTGAAAGTAAATAAAACGAATATTTTGTAACAATTGAAAGGAAATTAAAATTAATAATCAGTTTAATTTTCGCTGTTTCACTGGGCAACCAGATGAATGAAAGTGAAAATGCATGCTCGGTGGACTTTAATATAGTTCGAGGAGAAAAGTCGATTTCGTGATTGTTTACAAAATTTATTTTCTTCAGCAGTAGGAAATAAAGGCAATAGAAGTATTTCCACGGCATTTTCTCTTCAAAAGAATGTGGAAACTTTGTTGGACACTTCAACATCCAAAGACGAAATCACATGCCTTCATGGAATTCGTGCTTTGAATGCCATAGCTTTGCTTGCCTGCCACAGAGTGATGGCTACATTCTTCAATCCTTACATCAACAGAACGGAAATGGCTGAGGTATGTTATGAGAAATGTAAAATTACTTCTAGTTTTTCAAATTTCAGTGAATTCTATAATATTTAGTAGTATCATTTCTTTTACACACTATGAACTAATTTTAGAACATTTAGGCATGTATTAATTGTGATAAAGCTATTTATAACCTAAACGTTTTAAATACTCATTTGATTACTTTCTTTCATTGCATTATGGGCTATCTGTCATCTTTCAGTCTAATGTTGCCAGGTATAACTCTTAAAGGTTACCAAGCACACTGCTCATCATAAATTAAAGAACATAATCAAACAGTAGCACAGATCACAAAATGTGTAGAAATACTAGAACTAAGCCAAAACCTATTATGAAGGCACGAATGCCGAAAAAATTCCCATAGCTCGTAATGCAGTAGTGGCCACAATGTTGCCCCCACTCTAACTGTTAGCCTGCTAGCACCTGCATACGGAACCAGTGAACGGTTGTGCCAGAGTGATTTTTAAGTGCATGTGAAAAGATTAGTGAGTCGAAATGATCGAATATGGCAACAAGACAACATTTGGCTGACAATTTGTGGTGGTAAAATATCGGGAGGTTAGAAGCAGGCCAAACGTAGACTGATGTGACATAACGACTAGCTCCATGTTCGTCCTTCGTTGGTTATCATGCTGTAGAATATGTTTAAGGAAAAAAAAAATCTCCCGGAAACACAGTACAGACATCCGAAACTGATGATCCGTATATCTGCATGTATGGTTGAAGAAACAAATCCGCCACATCAATCCAACTTCATGCAGACGTTATTGCTGTCACCGGAAGAACTGTATCAAGAATTATGATTCGCAGGCAACCGTACAAACGTGGAATGTGTGCCAGGAGACCTGTAAGTATGTAGCACTTACTCAATAGTAAAGCACACAATGGTTGGCAAGATCACATATAAATTGCATCCATGAGCTGTGCCAGTCAGTAGTAGTAGTAGACGCTTAACTGAAGAATTTAATTTACGCTCAGCTTTAGACATGAATAACGAAGGTAAAGATGAAGGTTACTGATACCATGTATAAAAGTCGACGCCAGGTTGTTGGTTGTGGAGACGTGCTGTCAGTCTCCGTGTCCACCACGTCATATTTCTGAGAAAGGACGTCTAATTTGTTCAATATTGGCAGCAACGGACTTTCTTCCTTTCAAGTTTGCAACTTACTGGACTAATCTTTGTTTCCTAATAAGGACCTAGCTCTCTTCATAGTTCCAACGACGATGAAATAAATGGAGTCGTTATCTGTAAGTGGTATTGTACTGGAGGTGCGTGATACTGACGGTTTACTCATGGTTCTTGACGCGTGGTAGGTTACACTTTACTCTGATTTCCTATAGGAAAAACAAAATGTTCCAGTTTACATATTCCTTTCTCAGACGCTGCTTCACGTTGACTATCCGAATTGCTGCTGCTCTCTTTGGCTTGATAAATCTGCCCTCCTATGATCAGATTTGGTAGAGCGGTCGGTCAGTGGTACCATCATTACAGTAAATCTGGTACGAAAGCAAATGTCGTCACCTGAAGACAAACTGAATAGAGCACATTAATAAATCAACTGCGCGAATTGTATTGTTTATCATATATGGTCATTTGAAATATTTCCTAAATATATTTAGTTTCTCAGGAAATATATGAAGAATGGAGATGAGATTTCTGCACATCGTCACCAAGTTCGTCTTTCTTGTTTCACATAATATATGTTTCACTCTGCACATCCAAATAGTCTGATAACTGAATGTGTTCATATGAAACTTGTGTGATGTGTCTGGTTTGCCCCACTACATGGGAAATTCCGACGCTCTATTGAAGCACTTCCGACATCAAATGAAAAAAAACATGTAAACATTTAACCGAGCCGCCGTAGCTCAGTGGTAGAAGAAAGTCACACAAGAGTGGAAGAACTGGATCGGAATCAATTCAAATTACACTGTGATGTTGATAGTTTGTGCAGTGTTCCATAATGAATACAACACAGAAGCTCACAAATCAGCGCACAGATCAGTACATTACGAAGTGTGTTCCTCGACTATTGTTCATATCACGACCTGGCTATTGTGCAATCTGCAGTGTTGCAAATTTAGAAGTGTCGGAATTCCCCAACAATCCTGAATACACCAAATCACTATATTTGAATAATTGGGAATTTAGTCAAGAAAAGGAAGTTCAAAATTGTATAGCAGCCAAGGTAGAAAGATGAACATTCTGAAGCCTTTCATTATTGCCAAGATCGTTATATGTAAAACAAGAAGGAAACGTGGAGTCACCTGTTCAAAGATGACCCTGTTAAAGGCATTTTGTGAAATTACAAGTAAATGAGCAAATATAGTTAGGCATCAAAAGTACTGTTTACTATGGTGAGATCTTACGTTTATAGCGCGGCATTAATATTTTAGTTATCATGTATATTCATGACGGAATTAAACATAATTCGAATTTATGCAAAGATGACCATTTTCAACAATCATTATGAACATCGATGGCCCCAGAGTATACTTTCTGATTAACATAGTATTAATTAACATTTCTGCAGAAATATGATCATAAGATTACCTAGACCTACCTGTGTTTGAAAGATTGGATGAAATGTATAATATGTCCCCATTGGTGAAACATATCTGACTTAGCAAAGTCAGTGTTTTCCCTCAGCCACACCAGGCAAATGCCGTGATGGTACCTTCAACTTAGGCCCTGGCCAACACCTTCCCGAATTCTTTCACCTCCCCTATCCCGACCTGAGTCTTAGATTCCCTAAGGTCATAAATAAAAAGTAAAGATCTTAACAAAGTATTTACTAAACATCACTACAGACATTATTATTATGAAATGATATAATGATGAAATAACCTGTGTTTGAAACAGCGCATGAAGCCTATAATGTTACCAATGCATTCGTGAAATCTACTGGTTTCCATGGACTGATTTACGGGGGGCATTGCCCCCCCAGTTATTTCAGAACGATCATAAATGTTTCATTCTAAACGATAGGTTTTAAAGTAATTATTGCCCCTCCCCAGCGTATCTCTCCTAAATCCGCCCATGTTGGTTTCTAATACAATCTCTACATTTACCAGTCGATACTACACAGTAAAGAATAACAGTGTTAATTCAACACTTTTCGGTGTCAGAGCGTGACTACCACTTTTTGCGTTAAATCAACACAGCACACGGTTAATTAGATATCAAGTGTTTATGCCTGTCGCCATCTTGACCGCTTGCTTGAACGTACTCTAAATGAATGGGAATTCTTATCCTGAATTGTCAAATTGAAATGTGATTGAACAATGACATAAGTCATGGTTATAACTGTCTTTTTGTTTGGGGCTCAGCAACATAATTTTTATCCCTATACTGTTTGAATCTAGTGATTTTATTTCTGTCTGGGACAGTTACACAGTGGCAGACGTTCGAGTAGGACGTGTATGTAGCTGCTGAGTAAGCCACTAAAGTGGTTGTGAGTCTTCAAGGTTGGTTAAGTGTCAAGTGGAGGAACAATAATTAATAACAATAGGAAATAAGCACATGTAAAACAGTAGGAATGATAAGGCAGAAAATTGCAGCCCGTTTAAGCACACTAAAAGTAGATGTCTATAGTTTTAGTAGGAAATCGCAAAGCACGAAACAATACAAAGATAATCACTTTAAAAGAGGATCAGATAATTTCGGTCGAACTTAACAGTTATCAGCATCGTTTTTTTTTAATTTGTATCCTTAACATTAGCAGAAAGACTGTTAATGTAGTGTAATAATGTCATAATACTTATTGAGAATGAACAACAAATTCTCTTACCAGCGACGTTAGTAAATGACAATCGCGTTTTTGTGACAGCGCATACAATTCCAATAGAGGTAGAAAATGGTCAGTTAAGAAACGTTCTACAGGAATATGAGATAATTAAAAGGATTAATTTAGTGAACTACAGCGGTAATCATATATAAAAAAAAAGTATTATGGCCGATGATTGATAATATTTGACAAACTGATAAAAGAATGGCGCCCTTATTTAAATATTCTCGGACACAAAATTCAGCTTTTTTTTTTATCAAAACCAACAGTGTATTTGTCCGAGGTGTGGAGAATCTGCTCGCTTACAAAATTCATGCTAATTCATACAAAAAAAGCAGCAAAAACAAGGTCGATATATTCATTCAAATTTGAATAGTAAGGAGTTACATTTGCCTGTTTTTTGTATGAAGAATTCACCCATTTAGCTGCTTCAAGACGTATGTTAACGACAGAGCGAAAAGTAGTGGTACCGGAAGTAGAGAAAATTGGTAAAAGTGTTAACACAGAAATATGTGCTGGTAAAGAAAGTTACGCCGGAGGTAGTCAGAGTTCGCTGGACGACCTTTGTACAAGCGAGAAAGAACAAAATGGTTTGGATACGAGTAACCAAGTGCAAGAAACAGTGTCATGCAAATCAGCTGACAGTGAAATTCCGTTTATAGAAGACAGTGCGACGGTGTGTAGTATGAGTTCACCAAATAGTTTTAAAAATTTAGAAGGAAGTGTAGCCTTTATAAAGGAAAAGTGTGGAAGAGGGTGGTGATCATTCAAGTGTTCTTGATGGAAATATTTCTATATTAGCAGCGGAAAGTGGAGGTAGTGAATATCAATCACCGTTAGAAAACGTTAAAAAACAGTTTTCCTAGTGGTGCACACGTGGGCCCTTTGAAAGGCCAGTATAAAATTAAAGCCTCAAATAAAGTGGTTAATACAGAAGGAACCATGAATTAATAGGTCTCTTATTCGATCAGTGGCGGGGATGAATAGTAAAAGCGACACAGGAGCATTTAAAATGAAATAGCAAATAATTTTGTTTCGTGTATTTACGAAAGTGGTTAGTGCATTCTTTGTGGTTTTGGTAACCAGTACGCGAGGCAACATGATCAGGTTCGTTATGCTTTTCTTTGTTTAGCATCAATAAACAAAGTGGAAGTAATACAATCTATTATGTGAGCATAACTTAAATAAAATGAATATAAGTACATTATATAAGGGGAAAGTAATAAATTATATGTAAGACATTTTGATGATCAATTGTAGTTAAGAAAACATGAGTATTATTCATTGATATACTCGCCTTCGTTAATTAGAACTCTTTTCCAATTATCTACGAGGTTTACAATATACCTTCTTTCAAAAAATACTGTTTACGGAGGCAAGAAATGAAACTAACACTTTTTGGACATCATCTTTTAAACGGGAGGTTTTATGTCGTTCGATGTAAGAACCTGAATAAGTGACAGTTGGTAGGGGAAATATCCGGCTAATGTGGAGGATGCGGTAGAACTTCCCATCCTAACTGACTATGTTTTACCTGAGTCAGTTTTTCAGAACGTGGTTTTACATTATCTCGCTGCAAGATTACCCCTTCTGATTGACAAACAAGGGACGTTTGCGTAACAATGTTTGGCGTACTAGCTATAATTGTTCACAGTAGATGGCTGCTGTGAAAGTCTGATTTTGTTCCATGAGCTCATAATGAATAATTCCATTAATATCTCACCAAACCTACAACAGCACTTTTGTGGATGAATTTAGGGGTTGGAATTCTACGTTGATTTGGCGAAAACCACTGTTGTTTTCGTTTAATATTTTTATACAGCACTCATGTTTCGAAACCAGTTACGACACATGCTTACAAGGGATCATTTCGTTGTGTGGTCAACAATGAATTGCAAATCGCCCTCCTCTGTGCTTTATTGTTTTCCGACATTTCATGTTGATCCCATACACATTATTTATAAATCTTGCCATCCATCTGCCAGCCATGGAGCCATCTGCAAGTATTTTTGGACAGCTGAACGTGATGAATTAAGTGTCTCTGCTAATTGTTGTCTGGTTAGTTTTGGATCTGGTTCAAGGAGACTCTTTAAAGCATTGACATTTAGCATCTGAGGTCTGAGGTCTTCCAATTTTTTTGTCTTAAAATCTTCTAAACCGTCGCTGACATTTGTTAACCTTCGATACATCTCCATACAAATTATTTTGGTAGCCTCGATAGCATTCCTTCCTTGGTGAAACGGAAACAGCATACAATTACGTAGATGCTACTCTTCAACTTTAAAGTCCGCCCTTTTGAAACCAAGTCTTAAATTAACGGCAAGGCATTTTTAAGTACAACAGGATTTCTAATTTTTAAAGAACAATCATATTTACTTATTTCTGTTATATTAACATGCCAACAATCGGCTAAAATGAATTATATGTATAAAAAATAATTTATTACTTTCCGGACCCACTTATTTCAAGTTTTAATATTGCTTGTGTATGTAAAAACAATAATCTGGATGCCCTACAATATTATCTACAGCAGAACACACTAACAAGCAAGGCATGGAACATGTAAATTTCAGATCTCAACCAAACTTTAGACGGAGGAGACAAAAGTCAAAAGAATAAAAAATACCAAGCTATAGCTGCCTTATCCAGAAACACCAGCCAGATATGAGCCTCAACATAATGCACCAATGAGACGATGCGATATGAGGGCAACATCACAAGGCAGCTGTTGATATCGAAAACAGAAAGGACGAGGAGCCCCCTTACTTTGTCAAGATACCAGAGGAGAGAAAATCGACAATTTACGATATAACAATGACATGACGGCCATCTTGAAACGCCATTTTGGATATACTGGAAAATACTTAAATGGAAAGGGAGTTGTGTGATATATCAATTTGAAGTAGATGGTTTAACAACTGATAACATATATGTAATGGAGTAGACGTAAACAGGGAATCGTGCGAGCATAGTATGGAAAAGAACTGGGTTTATACTTAACCGCAAAGCAGCAACAACGATGTGGGGATCCGCAACACAGTGTATGACCCGACAAAGACAGATGCAGGGAGCCCTGTAATTCAGTGTAGTCTCAAGTGTGTTTCCCTCTGTGTGTATCTTTGTCGCGCCATATACTGTGTTGCGGATCCCTCGCTGCTGTTTCTGGTTTGCGGTTACAGTATCAATCTAGTTGTTTTCCATAATCTACTCGAATGATTATCTGTTTACGTCTACACAATTACAGATACGTTATCAGTTGTTACTCCATTGTTTATCGTTTTGAATTCTACTCCAAATTGATGTCACACGACCCTCTTCCAATTTAAATAATATCTTGTATATCCAAGATTATGGCTTTCAAGCTGGCCGTCATGTCACTCTTATGTCGTATATTGTCGACCTCCTCCCCTCTGGTATCTTGATAACGTGAGGGTGCTTCTCGTCCTTTCCGTTTCAACATCAACAACTGCTGTGCGACGTTTATCTCATATCGCATCATTTCATGGTGCATTTTGTTGAGGCGCATATCTCTGGTGTTTCTTGCTGGGCCAGCTATAACTTGGTATATTTGCTTCTTTTGTATTTTGTGACCTGTGGGCAAACTTTGGTTGGGATCTGAAATTTGCATGTTCCATATTTTCCTTGTAAGTATTTTGTGTGTACACAAGTATCCAAATAAACCGATCAATTAATTTGATTATAATTGCAAAATGAATTGTAACTATAAAAACAATAAATGTGTGGGATATATTGTTCGGAAAGATGTGGAATTTGACGAAACATATAAGCATCCAAGTGGGAAAGTAATAACAGCGATATATAGCAATATCGCATTTGTGAATTCTTACGCGGATCGTGGGGGAAATAATCGTAATGCAAGATAAAGTTATGTTTTAAATGAAATCAGTTTGGAATTACAGAGACTGAATAAATACCCAATCATTTTTGTGGGTGACCATAACTGCGTGGTCTTCGGAAAAGACTCATCTTATGAAAATAACATAAGTAAAGCATTAATGACAGGCATCCGTACATTTAATTTAATCGATGCATGGAATTATTTATGAACGGATAGGAGAGGAGAGTGAGCAGCATATTATTGTGATGCGAAAAGCAGACTGGATCTTTTGTTCTTTACCCCGCAGTTAAAACAATGTTTTAAGGAAGTGAACGTTAAAAATGTGTTTCTCAGATTACAGAATTTTAGAAACTAAAATGAAACTAAGCGCCTTGAAACACTTTTGTCTGAAGTACCAGTGGATGCAAGTTTAATACAACAAGAATATTATATTAACGGCATTGCTGGGGAAATACAAAAAGCACCCCAAAATAAGCAATGGGATGCAAATAAACTAAACTGGTGGATTAAAACAAAGAAACAGGTTTACTACTTCTCTGAAAATAATGCGAAACAACACATTAAAAATACGAAAGAGCAATTGAAGTATGGATTACTAGAAGAATATAATAAAAACTTAGTGTAGATAATTCGTGGTTCGGCAAAATAAGATAAATACAAGCAGTTTTGTTAAGGTTACATAATTAAAAATTAAGCAGTATGAAACTAAGAAGTAAAATTTTGCCATTGGGCATTTTTGAAAAACCTAATTTTAGTCAAATTCAACGAGAAAGGATGTTGCAGTTTACAATTTATAAATAAGTTTAGAGACAAAAGTGGACAAGTCCGCAAGGGGAAGGAATTATATCCAGTCATGGTTAATCAATAATAAAAAATCTTTCAATTTGTTACCAGAGTAACTAATTAGAAAAAGAGTCATTAATTAAACCATTTAATGAGTAAAAATTAAAAGAAGCATTACCGTTACAGAAGAAAGCAGCGACGGGGGAGGGGACGTTTTCAGTGTTCCTTGGGCTTTAAAATTCCAAGACGCGATTATTCCAAAATTTACTCAAGTGTTTAATGATTCAAGGATACAAAAATCATAAAAAAAGAATTTACACAATCAATCTTATTCCCAAAAGAAAAGGGAGTTATTAGTCAAGTAAAATGTAGATTAAAATCATCCTATAACTGGGATTTTAAATGGTTTTTGAAGTGCATAGTCTTCCGAATGGCACCAATAATGAAATAGAGAAGAAACAGCCATGAAAGGATTGCGGATTAATATGTTTAAATTTATATGATTTAAAAAAGTATCATACGTTATATAACAATATGCTAAGAATAATACATTGAATTTTTCAGACAAAAGAAATATATGATAAAGATATTAGCGTTGATAATTTTTGTGTCGAATGCAATAAAATATATACTTTATAACATCGTATAACGGAGTATGGGAATAATGTTATAATATGCAAACATTTTTATAATATATAATAGAATCACAAGACAAGGCGAGCATGTAACTAATTTTAAAATCTAGTAAGTAATAACACCAAAGTATTTTTTCGCCGACAAGAAGAAGAACACTTTGGTGTGGATTATGGCTCAGATCATAGATGAGAAAGAAATCACACAGTCAGATATGTATATATAAACAATAGAAATGAAATACTAGAAAATGCCGATCTGAAGTAGAGAATAGAAATTACGTAAAAGATTAAAGAGAAACCAGGAGAATTATTAGATTTTTATAATTGTTCATAAATCATAGTGCAATCAAGTTTAAAATTTCGTTTTGGAAAACAAATGTTATTCGAATAACGCGAAAAAGGGCACTTTTCTCTCCTCTATATAACTAAGTTGTAAACTTGTTATAAAAAGTATTGGAATCAATAAATTAGATAAATAAAAAAAATGTCAAGGCGGTAAACTTCTGACTCAGCAACTCATGTTCAAATCTCGTTGCAGCCGCAACATTTTTTTTTTTTTGCTGCTAGTACCGAAATCAACACTGTGTGTTGTGTTGATTTAACACAAAAAGTGGTTGTAACGCTGAGACACCGGAAAGGGTTGATTTAACACAGGTATTTATTACTGTGTATCTATGTCGTGTCAAGAAGCCAAGAAATACAAGTGACAATAAAGAACAAAAAGTGGTCAAGATAATCTTTAATATATGACACGAAAAATATGTGACACAAAATTGTCATAATTTGCACAGAAAAACCTTGGCTTTGATGTGTGCATGTACAAGAAATGACAATTTAGTGTCACATATATTTCGGGTTACACATATATATAAAAGATTACGTCGAACTTTTTTTTATGTATCCGTAGGTTTCTGGACTCCTCATATCCAAAACATTCATCATGCATTCTTCGCCAGGGACGTATTAAGGGAGTCTGGAGTCCAAAAAAAAATCGGATTTTTTGTAAACTCAATATAAGTTTGTCTATTTTGCAAAAGAATCCGAATTTTGTGGACTCCAGACCCCCTTAATAAGTCCCTGGCGAAGAATGTATGATGATTGTTTTGGATATGAGGAGTCCAGAAGCCAAGGAAAACATAAAAATATTCGAGGTAATCCTTTATATATATACAACCCGAAATATATGTGGCACTAAATTGTCATATTTTATACATGCACACACCAAGGCTAAGGTTTTGTAGACCCCTTAAATGCGTCACTGGCGAAGAGTGTTGCGGTGTGGAAGGTTAATATACTTTTTGTACACTTCGAGCAATATTCCAGCTCACATCTCGGTACCTTGCAGTTAATTTTTTGTATATTGCCTCTATATAGGACGTAGATTCTCCTAGTTAGATTTCAGTGTAGGTTTCGGTATGATTTCATTGACGGTCTTTTTGTCAGTAAAAACAACACGTTTATTTATACAAGTAGCGAATAAAGTTATATTTAAGTGTTTAGTAAATTGTACCAATATATAACTTTAAAAGTATTGTTAATGTTGAGTATATTATAATATTTTTCTTCTTTTCTATTTTAAGATCACTGGTTCCGAAATCACAACAATATTTAGAACTGCAATTCTTTACACAGAATCATTTATTATGTTGAGTGGTCTTCTTACTGCTTACAATTTTACGAACGAATTGGACAAGAAGAAGAGTATAAACTTCTTAAATAAACTTGCTTGTCGCTTTATAAGGTAAAAATAATAATTAAGTATTTATTTTCGTAATAAATTTGTCATACAATGTAAATTTTTACATATTTAAAGGACATTTTATACTCTTATTTGATAATATTGAATTCCAGTTTTTGTGGACAGGGACTTATTACTTTATGTAATGTAATATTTTGGGCCTAACCCATAAACATTCCATGTATTTATATTTTTTAATTAGATTTTGCTTGCTAATTTTTACTTATCCTGGTAAAATAACAGATAGCGACTCTGAATGGGTAATTTGAAAATTCAATAATTTTCAAATGGACAATAATCCAAATAATATTTTCTCACCAACATACTGGAAAACTAAATCTACTAGCATTACAATGTTTGGATAATTTCTATAAATTCGTTATATTAATATTTACCTCTGAAAGTTGTTCTCATTTTAAATTATATGTAATCTTGGTGTATAAGAATTACTTTGGTGACATTCTCTAGAAATTTTCAGTTTCTTACTTTGACTTAACAGTACGAGAGGCAGATTTAGGCTCTGAAGACTTACTGGTTTGTGATTGCAAGTGACCCAACCGGCCCATCAATTCCAGAGTGCGCGAGATGAAGGGTGGGTACAACACCTAGGAACACGGACAAACAAGAGATATTATATTATTCCTCTGAGATAAGATAGGCAGAATATTTAAAAAGATTAAAGTATAGTTGATAAAACTGCTACTAGGATTTGGTATATGCAGGGTGCCAGTCAGCAAAGCAAAGAGAAAATTATTAGTGTATACGAGCTGGAAATCAATGTTTAAACGAACTTAAAGAAACTTAAGTGAAAGTTATTTTCGTCATACTATTTATTGCAACATATAGAAAATCCACTTTTTTTTTTCTAGAACAATACTTTGAGAGTCTACCGACCCCGAGAATAAGAGGGAAACGAAAGAAGAGACTATTGCTAGGACAAATTCATCTTTGACGATGTCTACAAAAATTAAGCTGAGCGAGTTGACGTTTATAGTGCGAAACAGCTTATTTCACCTGAAGTAATAATCTCGTCGCAGACTCAGATTCATTTTAATCAAATACATCCAAGTAAACAGTATAGGAGTAAAGTGGGCGAAGAAAAACAGTAAGCCTTATAGGTTGCTGATGCTGAAATATATTTTCGGGGCAGTGTACAAGGGCGTTTTATCTCTCATGATGCCGTACGTTTCCTTAAACACGTAAGGTTTGACTACCTGAACTACAAATTGTTTACTCCACCTTGATACACCTATTAGAATGCGAAATATTGAAATTTAATTTTCTCCCAAATGGCGGAATTCTTTATGACGTCACATTTTACCCATTCTGATTGTAGTTTATTTTTATCGATGCAATTATGAGCAAGACATCGTTTATTTCATATTGATGCTATCATTAGATTCCGGAATATTTAAATGTAAATATTTTTTAAGATGGCGACCAGAAAGTATGTGACGTTACATGATTTTCTTATGAACATAGATCCATAAGGTTCCCAGTGCCATTAGGAGTTATATTTTCTTTATTTCATCTCGATACAATAACTACAATGCAATATATTTAAATAATTATTTCTCAAGATCGCGGTTTGTACTTTGTGACATCACATATTTTTGCTATTCTGATTGGGCTTTATACTTTTGGATACAATCCTGAGTAACGTATCATTTATTTCATCTTGATACGACCATTAGAATGCAAAATATGAATATATAAATATTTCTCAAAATGGCCGCCGTAACTTAATGAAGTCATGTATTTTTGTTATTATCCCTAAACGTCTTACCTTTGGCTATAATCGCAATGTGATATGGGGCCTGCGGCCTCTAAAAAGCATTACTTTGCTGATAGATGCAACATGATAGAGAGGCCGTCGGCCCCTAAACGTTTTTTCTTTGGTTATAAACGCAATATGACAACCAGCCTACGGCACTTAGACGCCTTAGCTTTGTTTATATATAAATGCAATGTGACAGGGAGACCTGTGGGCCCTGAACACCTTACCTTTGTTTATGGATACATCATTATGTGAAATTTGGCTGCAATCGGCTCATTGATTCATATTTAATTTAATAATTCAGTCTCGTTACCATAGAAATGGTAAATAGTTTGATATTATTGATGTGGTTCAAGGCTGAAGGGATGAGACGTATATAAACATGCTAAGTTTGAAGCAAATTAGCATGAGGGACTGTCCACCCTACCAGAATACCGAGTTTGAATGTAACAGTAGTTCTTGTGTAATTCGTGAAAATCCCTTTTTCTTTGAGTACCGTTAGCATGGAAACCATACAACTTTTTGTTAATTTATTGATATAATCCTCCTCCTCTAGAACCACTATCACTGTACAGAAATTGGTGATCGTCGGTTCAAAACTTCGTAGGGGATAGTTTTTTTAAAAGAGTACAGATAGCTCGCTCAACTCAATTATTATTATTACAGTAATGTGTTAGCACTACTACGACGACGTCACTTTTATTGCAAAGCATATTTGAGTATCAAACCGAGTAGTTAAGAGGATTAAATTTCACTAATACAGAACTATAAATATATATATATACTTAGTTTTCTTTCGTTGTATATGTATTATTTAATTTTCATAATATGAATTGTGAGTATTGTTATCCAAATGAAGAATATTTCTGGAAATTGAAGAATAGATCCTTAAATTGTTTTATGTTTTTACAGACTGACTCCTAATCTATTGGCTGTGATTTTGTTTTCTACATACATCGTAAATTTCTTTGGATCTGGACCACAATGGAACTTGGTTGTGAAGCACTACTCGGAAACTTGCCAAGAGTCAATGTGGAAGAATTTACTTTACATTCATAATTACTTTGGATTTGAAAATATGGTATATTTTTTTTAATCTAATTATAGTACAGGTCACAAGTGGAGTTGAGTGTGTAAAAAATATCGCAGCTGTTCTCTTGTGACATTACTTAGTAACTGCTCTTGATTACGGAAGTCCATGAGTTCAAGTCTGAAAGTGGACAGATTTCTAGATTGGCCCATTTCCAGTATGACGGACGGCGACATCTTTTATTTTAAAATAAAAATCAATGTTATCGCTATAGCTAAAAAATCACTAAAATTCACATTTTAGGTCTCTTAACAAATATACTTCCATTTTAATGAGTTACCAAGTTGCTGTCATGTTTGGTTGCAGAGATGTCATCAAAGACGTGTCTACTTCGCGGTTAATAATATGCTTCCATATCTGAAATACCTAATATGCTTCCATATCTGAAATAATATCATTCCATATCTGAAACAAGTTGAAGAAACTAATGATTATCTTCTCTTAAATATTTGTATTTAATTATATTTATGAGTTAGCTACATCTCATCATCTTTGCATTAACTAGATTCATACTATTCCTTGAAAAATATTTTTGAACTTACAGTCTTTATAATGACTAACAATACAATTTAATGACTAACAATATTTATATATTACAGTAAATTATTGTAATTTCAACAGCAATCTGAAGCAGCGGCATCCCCAGATCGGATCGCATGCAGTACCACATTCTCAGATACATACATCACACCCATATTTGGAAGCCAATGATTAACCACCTAGATATATGCTCATTGAGATTTTACGAAGTTTCAATTTGCAAAATATTATCACTTATTTCTGAACAGCCAGCTATCCATCTGACCTAGTTCCACCACGAAAATATCAACTTATCCCATAAGTAATGTAGTATTTTTGAACCGTGAGGAAAGGAACGATAACTTACCTGGACTATTACCGTTAGTCAGGGAAATAGTCTCCATCGGACTCCACAGTACTCTGACACCTGTCAACCAGCTGTTGAATACCCCGCTAAAGAAAGTCACCGGTTTGGGAGGAAAAGAACTAGGTCACTGTTCCTCACACGTCATCATCATTTTGCAGTGTTTTCCTGAAAAATGGTTTTGCAGGCTGCAAAAAAGACAGTAGTCACTTACTGCTGCAAGATCTGGTGAAAACGCCGGGTGGGGAGTTTCTCCCAACCAGATTCCTCGATATTAGCACAAGTTCTTCTTGCCGTGTTTGGGCGCGCGTTATCACCATAGATGAGCACACGCTTGCGATTACTCAGAGACGTTTCTCCAACAATGCAGTCCGTAGGCGTTCAAGCTACTGACAGTAGACATCTGTATTGATGGTCTGGTTACGTGACAACAGCTCAAAATGAATTATCCCACCAAACACTCAACATCACTTTGCGGGGGTGTAGATCCTATTTGGGCATAGTTTCTGCGTCCCCCTTCCTTTACGTACCCACTGCCATTTGCGTGTAATGTTATGGTGGAAGACCTACTTTTGCTTGTCACAATTCTGTCCAGAAATGGCTCACGTCTGTGACGAGTGAGCAGAGAACTGCATATGACAACATGCTGCGGTTTCTTTTGAGGCGTTAACGCAAGGGGTATCCATTTTCAGATGTTTGACACGTACCCAAGGTCCTGCAGATGACGATGAACGGTCGAATGGGTGGCATGGAGCTCGCTGACCAGTTGTTTAACAGTATTCCACCCCTGCTCGCAGGGCATCGTTGTCCATCTGCACAGGTCTCCCTCTCGTGGCTTATTGATGAGGCTGGTGTCCCCAGACCGAAACCTCTGGAACGACCTCTGGTACTTTAGCACATCCACAGCACCCTGACCATTTACGGCATTGCTGTTTCGTACCCCTGCGCTGGCTGGATGACCCTGGTGAAATTCATACAACATGACATGCCGTATGTTGTCCTCCGACACTGCCATGATCAAACACAAGTCACACTTCCAAAACGTGGAGTAGAGCATTCTCCTTCTACATACTGCTGCACAATCGAGTGTCCTATATGACTCAACTATAGTACGTACCGTCTACTTCACTATTCGCTCGTCAGCTGGCGTCATTGAAGCGGTCATCGCTCATACGACATTACTTATGGGATAACCCGATATAAGACGTGCATAAGGAGCACTTGCAAATGACGTGAAAGCAATCAGGGATGTAGGCTTTTGCGTCTGTGAGAAATCTGGTTGCAAAAATTCATATGACACAAAATTATTAAGAATAAATATATACTATACATTTCACGTACTGGAGAGTTTTTTTTTTTCAAAACACTAAATGTTTAATTGTATCATCATTGTACCTATTCCTATATTTCTTTTAATCGTGTATGCAGGCTTATAAATGTTTCAGATTTTTGTAAGGGGATTGTATGAACACGGCCAATCCCGAATTTAATAGGAATATAAAGTGATTTACAGTGAAATTTCCGAATATTGAACACCGTTGGGACCTAAAAAAAAGTGTCCGTTAATAGGAGTCCGCTATTTAGCAACACACATTGAAACTCCCCTTAAATGCTAGTTTTTATCTATATATTAAAGTACATTGATACAGTGTAGTGTACATACATAGTTATAGCGTGTACAGTAAAAAGAACTGCAATGTAGCGTCATAATGACGACGGTGGCTGGACAGCTGAATGGAACTGAATTTTATTTTATATATTTAAGCAGCTATGGCTCACGGAACTGTGTTTAACAGCATTTCCAGCTTTAAATACAACAGTATTATTGTTTTTGCTTGAGTTTTGTTACTCATTTTGCCCTAGTTCCTGCGTTTTGTTATTATTGTTGTGGCTGTTGCTTGTTATTGTTGTGAGGTTTCCTAATAACCCGCGACTACTCTTAGCGATCTTGAAAGGAGAGGAGGGAGCTACAGATGAAATCTTCATTTGTCTTCACTACTTCTCGATAAGACGACTACCTACATCTAAAAATATTTGAAGCAGAAACTCGTACAGACAACCACCATATGCTGACTTTGTCCGTTAGACAAAGGATTTTGCTTTGAAATTGACCATTATCAACGTGTCCGTGTCCGTTTTTATGAGAGTACATTATTGAGAAAGTTTCCTTCCATTAGATTCAATGTTATTCTGTTCAAGGAAATTAAAACTGTCCGTTAATTAGGGTGTCCGATACTCAAAGGTGTTCGTTATGGGAAGTTTCACTGTAAATGTTCGTTATACTAGAATATTACTGCTACGAAAAGATCTCAATGGTATTGTTAGTCATTTTAAAGACTGTGTGTAAGTTCAAAAATCATTAATTTTTATGGAATAGTATGAATCTATTCAATAGAGATGATGAGTTGTAGCTAAATCATAACAACAGTTAAAGAAAAATGTTCGAGAAAGGATAATTAGTTTCTTCCTCTTATTCCAGATATGGCAGCATATTATTAAGAGAGAAGCAGACACGTATTCGTTAATATCTCAGCGACCAAACATGACATACACTTGGTAAATGGATCAAAATGAAGTAAATTTTATGACGAGTAAATTTTGTAAGGAACCTAAAACGTGAGGTTGTAGTGGTTTTTAAGTTACAGGAGTAACATTATTAAAAAAAAAAAAAAATGATCGCCGTCCGCTATATTGGAAAGGGCGGCCATTTTGAAATCTGACCACTTTCAGACTTAAATTCATGGATTTTTGTAATAAGGTGCGCTCACTGAGTAAAAATCAGAGGAGAACAACTCCGGTAAATGTTTGCACACTCAACTCCACTTGTGACCCCACATATTAGGTTTTATGGAATTTTCCATGTAACTTGCAGAACACTAATCTGTTGTTTTAAACGAGAATGACAGATGCATGTAGGAAATTTAACTTTATTACGGTCTTTGAGATTGTTCATAAGAGCGCCGTAGAACCGGGCGTGATCTTGGATTGATTCCAGAAAAGCTTTTAATTAACAAGTAAAACTATAAGTTTCTGTAGCTAGTTTATCAAAATACGTTATTCAGTTTAAAATAGTTTTCATTGGTTAAAACTGAAAGAAATCGTTTTTGTGCAACTGGTTTAAATTAATATGAATCTCAATACTGTTTATGTGCATTTTGGTACGACTAAGAACCAATTTTCAATTAATTTCATTCCCGACACATGTTTTATTTGAGTGGGAAAACTGTACAAACAGCCGTTTTCAATTGGGCCATGACTGCTTGTAAGGGAATCTTATATTTTTGTTTTAAACTCTTAATTTGGAACAGGCTATAAACTTTTTTACACATTTAATTGCGTTCCAGTTCATTTTTGTTAATGCTGTAGGACTCAGCCCCGTGGTCCAGGTGGCAACGTCGGAGGCTTTGTATGGGCAATGGGTAGGCACGATGATTCGAACCCACGGCGGACCATTCTGATTGAGATTTTCCAGGGTTTTCCTCATTTTCATCTGGAAGATGTCGGGGTGGCACTTCAAGTATGACCCTGACCGCTACCTTACCGCTACGCTACCTACTTATCTCGTTCTGAGCAAGAGATGCTTAAAGGCCACAAATAATATTCAGATTCTTACTAGGCGAAGGGCTGAAAATTTTATAATTTATTCTCAAATTCCCAGCACAGCATCGCTTACAGAAAGAGCTATATGCAGATTTAGTGCACTCTACTTGAATCATGAGATTACTGATTCTATCAAGGATTAATCTGAATTTGTTTTGATGCAGATATGTTCTATTAGGCGTACTTCTATTACCCGAACAATTTAACTTTCTAGCTATGATTTTATTTTAATTCCATTTATGTTGTAAATTCCAGGCTGCTATGATTCACTGAAACTTAGAATACATGAGTTTAATTATTTCAATATATGCCTATTTTAATTTACCGTGAGAAGGATAAAGGTTCAAGAAAAGCTGATCGTGACACTTCCTGGAGATTCGAACCTTCTTGTTCCCCTGCTGCAAACAAATTTCCCTCCTGGAGGCTTCCTGAAGGAAATACTGTATTATAGTTTCTCATTACTATTCAATTTAGAGTACACTGGAGATTCTCTTGAATGACTTCTTACTTCCTAAACATGAGTAATTCCTCTATAGTGACTTCCCGGTTAATCACCTAGTACCTGTATTTACTTAGGATTATCAGCGTTCTAATTATCCTCAATCTCATGATGGCCTCAAAATTGTACACAGATATATTTATTGAAATAATAGATTGCATGGAAATAATATTCTCTTAAATTGCGCGATATTTTACTACTGATGCTCTAAATTTTCTCTAATTAATTTGTAAAAGTATCCACCATCACTACTTCAAATAATGATAATATCCTGCACTGTTATTTTCACATGCTTTTTACCCGTTTCCTTTTCGAATCCATTTGCACTAAAAACTGAGAACAATGTAGTAATTAATTTCTTCACAACGGCAAGGATATACCATGCCTGTCAATAACAAAGAAAATACTTCTAATACGCTAGGGATGTAATTATAACCAATCCACAATTCAATTATGGGGTGATCAAATTAATGTTATCGGGAGGGAGGGAGGGACGATCTTGACGGATACAGTGCTGAAGTTTCGGGCTCTTGACGGAACCCATGCCTTCAATATGAAATGAAGATGGCGTGGATGTGAAACGTAGCGGTGATGTTAGGGAGAAACTCTCTCTACCCTGTTTGATCCTGAGATGTACGAAAATATGTGAACGCAAGGTGCTTAAATGTTCAATAATAATGATGAAAAAATTATCTTCTGTTGTGATGTTCTTGAATCACGTAAGTGTTACTGCATATGGTAAGAATATCTGAAGTTTACGATGATTTCTTGACAGGCTGGAAAAGACCAATCAAAGATGAAAGTGCAGTAGCCTATTTGGTACTGAGATGTAAAATGTTCATAAGAATTTCAATGAAGGTTAACAGGATAGTAGAAATATCTTGGTGCAGCCTGGAGCTGGGTAAAGCCTCTCGTGATGATATCTTTGGTAGCTTCGAAATTTAGCATTTGTAGTCGTGGGACGAAATCTGTAACAGATGTAGGAACAGGAACGGGTTTTCTTGTATTTTAAGAATCAGCCTGAACTGCTGAGCTGGAAAGGACTGGATAGCCGGTTGCTGGACTAGAACCGACCATGTAGAAACCTTATGGTTGTTTGTGTTGGAAGCTGGCTTCTAGGAAGGGCTGGTAGAAGTGCGACTGACTTTGTATTTCTTGAATATCTGGCAGCCTTTGTAATTAGCCGGATGATACTCGCCACAATTGACACATTTTGCAGGCGTAGTCCTAGTTTTATTGTCACATTTGGAGGTGAGGTGAGTCCCTGCGCATTTTACACAACGTGGATCAAGGAAACAGGTAAACTGTGAGTGACCAAAACGTTGGCATTTGTAAGATTGAAGGTAGGTATGATGTCGGTATTGTTCAATGGAGATCCTATAATGACATAAGTACTCCAAGTCATAGAGCTTCTGAATGTTGAATGTTCTCTGCAGCGTAATAAAAAACGGCAAGTTGTGCTTCTGATGGGAAGCTTTGTCGTAATTGTACATCTGCTTGATAGATAAGACAAGAAAGCTTCTGTCCAGTAGATGTTGTCGATGTCTGTGTCTTGAGGCAATTTCCTGATGACGACTTTATGAGGTCGGTTCTTTTTTGATACATCAGTGGCGAAGTGGACATTTGTTCGTAGACAATAAACTTTTAGCTTTTCAAAATGTGACTACGAATCTGTCTGGATCCAAATGAAATCCTTTCCATGACAAATGCAAGGCATGATTGAATGATTGAGCAAGTAGCCGTCAAGGTACGAGCAAATGTATAGGTATTTACTATGCCGAAAAATTGCATTACAGGAGGTTTAACAGACCTGGCCTGAGCTGATTTCAGTCCATTGACGTCACCAGTTTCCGTGTCTTGAGAGTCCAAGAGAGCGCATTAGTTATTTGCTTTGTTGTGTGATGCATATTAAATTAACACCTCAACATAACAAACCCGAGGCGGATGATGAGACAAAAACTACATTGGCTACAGATCTGTCTACTACTAATTGCGCCAGGAACTTAAACGAGCAATGAAACTTAGTTTAACTTAATTTTTCTAACTGTTTCGGTATTGTATTGTTCTACGGTGTCTGCAAACTACATCCTTCCGCTTTCACTAGAACATTTAATCAGACTACCTCTAATTAGGCTTTCAATTGAAATAATTTTGATATTCAGACACCTAAAAATTTAAATGCTTATTGTTACGTACAGTATCATAAAAATTTACAGAATATTCAGCAACAAAGAATGTTTTATTTCCATGGATTCATATTGCTTTGAATAAGTTTCCATAGATCATATCCGTAACAAAAATAATACAATTATTAGAAATATAGAGAAAAGGAAACAAACATATATTACACTGCTCATCATAAACTAGGGAACGATGCGAAAAGGTTCAACAAGAGACAAAATATGGGTAAATGTTATAATTATTTCCTAAAATACTACCAGGAAGCACAAATGACAATTGCATACCACAGACATGTAGCATTTACGACATTGCTGCCTCTATACAGTGCTTGTGAAATGCATAGGAGAATGCTGGTGAGTCAAGACAGATGAATATGGCAACAACATATCATTTGGCTAAAGGAATAACAATACATTCCAAAATACCATAACAAAAATTGAATCCTCAGCGGATTTAAAACCTTTAGACCAAGAAATGCCCAAGTTAGAACTAGTAGAGAAGTGTGCTGATGTGATTAGAAAGGAATGTGCACTACCGAGGCAAATGCTCTACAACATGGATATATTTTTAATTTACAATACAGTTATTATGCATTTAAATTAAAATTAAAATTGAGGTAACATAAATGTTCCGGATGTTACTTAACTGCTGTGTGTTTATTGAAGCATATTTTTAACTATATTCTGACTAACATTTTAGTTCTGGTCTTCTGTCTGCAATTAGCAACGTGGGGCACCTATAATAATTACATTCTTAATTTTCTCTGAGAATAAATGTACCTGTCACGCATTTTATTGTACTGTAAGTATATAGTAAGCGTAGAAAAATCCATTAGTTATTTTTGTCTTTCATATAACATTTCAGTGTTTGACTCATACACACCAACTGGGAATCGATATGCAGCTCTACATTGCATCACCAATTTTCGTATACGCTCTTTGGAAGTGGCCCAAAATTGGATTTGGTCTCGCTGTAGTCGTCAGCATTTTGTCACTGATTCTTCGCCTTGTTGTTACTTATACAAAACAGCTGTCAGTTATTGTATATTTTGGCATAAAGTAAGTACATACTTATTCGTCGACCTGTGTATGCATTATTTTACGAGAGCTAAATGGCTTATATACACCATAGTTTTAAAGTGTAACAATGCTCGTCACTTGACTGCTTATTGTGTACCTTTATTGTTTGATCATAATCAAATATTATTATCTGGATAATTAACCTCGTCTAACGTCATTAGTAGAGCTGGCGTTCTTGTACGCATAGTAGTGTCATCTATCCTAAAGAACATTTCTTGGGTCTCTTTCGTCCATGTTCAGTAATTAATGCAGAAGGAGGAAGAATATATTATTTGCAACTTGCTTCATTATTGAGGAAAGTGACTATATATAGTAGTAGTAGTATCTCCGTTCATAGTCAGATGGCAGCCTGACTGATTATACACTACCGCCAACCTAAGTCAATATGAAAAAGGTTTTGAGTAGAATTTTCACTACTCGTTGCTTTGTCATTTAGTTGTAAGTGTTTTCCTTGGTAATTTTATATCTCGCCAAAGCAAAGTTTATTATTTAATTTCATTTTTCACTAAATTTTATTTCATGTTTACGATGGTACGTCGAGCTTTACAAATATGCATTTTGATTTTTAAAAAGGCGTATATATAATAAACTTGTATCACTGACCTATGTTAAAATAATTACACTGTCAACATACAAGTTTCCTAGAGTTAATTAGAGTTTCCTAAAATAATTACATTGTCAACATAGACCTTAATAACGTATCAGGATAGAGAACCTAATTTTATTAACTTGAACAGAGCGAAAAACGGCCAGATATTAAGTTTCTTTTGTCATATTATCTTTCAGCAAATGGTAGATTAAATATATTCAATAGGCCTTTTTTAAAAATACCAAAATTATTATTCCAAATTTGCATTACACATTTGCCAAATATGTCTTTAAAAATATCATAAAGTTGACTAACAAGGGAACCTTACGAACCAAGTTTCGGGGATTTTCGCCGGACTATTCAAAAAGAGAGGAGACAGGGTAGGAAGTCAGAATGTAAGATTTTTTTTCGGAACAAGAGTACGAAAGGCAGGAGAACGGGTTAAGGGTGAACTGGTGCTTCGGTCCAGTAAAACTGTACCCGTTTTCTTTTGCCAGTTTCTCATAAACGAAAGCAGAGAATGAAGTATAACTTACCATGATTATAGGTAATGCTGTTCTACACTAGAAGCGACTAGTGTGAAGCATCGTCAGTGTTGCCAGCTGTAGACATTCGCAGTGTTGCCAGAATATTAAAAGCCCGAAAATATCGGTGAAGGCAGGGACTATAACGATGAAGTCAACGTCATTTACTGACAAAGTATAGTTTATTCTAGTGCTGTGTACTACTTCGCCAATACTATTTTGATTTCAGTGCTAATAAGCGAAATCACTAGGAATCCTGAAAGAGTCATCAGAAAATTCGAGTTAAGTGAAATTTATATGCAGACTGTCAATGAGTAGATGATTCAGACAAAACGTGTTGTTACAATGAGCACATCTCATGAATGAAAAAGCACTGCACGGATCTGATGAACAAACTTCAGAGCCAACAGTGTCACAGCAGTATTGCATCGGCGTCCTGAATGGTTCCGGTTCTTCGTCCAGATATCCTGACTTGTACCATGTATACTTGACCATGTTTCGAAACATTGGGTACGAAAACTGATAATGAGTGAAGGATCGGAGACGAATGAAGTTGTCCCGATACCAGGTGTTGAACTCTTCGGTCGCGATAATGGCATCAGTCACGAACTTAACAAATGCTTTATACGGGCGGAAGAAATAGACATCCAGTGGCTGAATGAGTCCTGTGCATCCTGGTGGAATCAAATGCCATTCAAATTCACTAATGCTTTCTGGAATTGTTGATTTGATTAACACTTCATCCGTATTGGCTGACCACGAATCAAGAAGTAGAAGCATGGGTTCTTCGTATAAAGTAGACACACTTGGCCAGAATACATTGGTCAGCATTATCTTCTGATTTTCTTTTTTCATGTTAGCAGAGCCAGAAGCATAAGACATAATATTTGATGGATCAACTGGTTTGCTTTGAGGAAATTTCCGGCTTTATTCTGCACAAAGTATGTATATCGACGAATGTAGATCTCCGTCCATTGAGATTACAGGCTTTATCATGTATGAGTGCGTCGTTGCCGACGTAGATCCTACAGTTACATATACTCGTTTAATGCCCATTGGTCGAAGTATTCGTCCTGAATGCATTTCCTTCTCGAAACTACTTTGATCTGTGTTCAGGATCTGTTTGGGAACCAAATGTCGTTCGATGAACAAGGATTTCATTTTTCCGACGAATTCATCTGATTTCCGCTGTATATCCTCCTCTTTTGAGGCGCAGGTCTTTGACATTTTATGAGTAATTGATTGCGAGACGATCCTGTTCCTTTTTTTAAACTTGTAAATCCATGAATCTGATGCCTTGAAATTCAGTTTATCATCTGGATCAACCTGGCGTTTGATTTGTAATTCCCACTGTCTGATCGTTCTGTCGTGAATTATGGCATTGCGTGCAGACATTTCTTTGAAGTACTCAAACACTCTGGTGTTTATAGTACTCATCTTCATGCGCGACGTCATCTTTTCTCGCGATCGTTCATAGTTCTACAGCACGCCAATCGATTTGATCTTTGGATCGAACAGATTCCTGAGATCTTCTCTTTCTTCCAACTGTGCTTGTCCAGTACTGGAATGCCCGTTCTTTGTATTCTTCTGACAGTTCGCTGACTCCTTTCTTCTTTCTTTCCGGTGACGGAACATGCGATGAGCTACTGTCTTGAGATGACGGTGTTTCTTCTTCATCCCACACTTCCGGCACATGTTGCGTTGATATGGCTTGCGATGTCATGTCGATATCCTCATCACCATATTCACGATCAGTTGAGTCAACATCCAGGTCTGAAGCGTCCTCATATGTCAGAGATTCATACCGCTCAACGATAACTCGTTCATCTAATAACTCGGCACATATCTGGTAGAATAATTCCCGATCTGCAATGGATGGTGCGTCATCAGATGTGCCAAATTTCTGAACCAGCAGGCGAATGACCACCTTCTGATTTATCCTGAAACGACAAATAAAAGAAAACATTAGAATCCCTATAAAAATGAACAACAGGTTTATCAGCACTCCACAAGAATTGTAATATTTCATCCCATAAATACTTTTGTAGACATAGAAAAGGAAAGGTGAAAGCAAGAAAGTAGGAAAGAACTTCGTTTTAGCGTACATGTCCATCGTTTTAGCGTACATGTCCACTGAAAACGGAAAGAGAAAAGAAAGGAGAGCGAGTGCCTATAACAACGGACTCTACAGCATTTGATGACCAAATATCATATATTTTCAACTAATATCTTGATTTCATTTGTAATTCGCATCATTGCTGTTTTGTGTTATTTTGCTTTCTTTTTGTGCTTATTACAATGGTATTGGCGAAGTAATACACAGCGCTAGAATAAACTATACTTTGTCAGTAAATGACGTTGACTTTATCGTTAGAGTCCCTGCCTTCACCGATATTTTCGGGCTTTTAATATTCTGGCAACACTGCGAATGTCTACAGCTGGCAACACTGACTGTGCTTCACACTAGTCGCTTCTAGTGTAGAACAGCATTACCTATAATCATGGTAAGTTATACTTCATTCTCTGCTTTCGTTTATGAGAAACTGGCAAAAGAAAACGGGTACAGTTTTACTGGACCGAAGCACCAGTTCACCCTTAACCCGTTCTCCTGCCTCTCACACTCTTGTTCCGAAAAAAATCCCGGAACTCGGTTCGCAAGGTTTCCTTGTAAGTCATTAACATTATTATACCCTTTTAAGCATCCAATCAACTTCCAATAGTTCTCCATACAGAGTCATAAAATCTGCATCCTGAAATTGTAAATAAATATTGTTTCCTTGTTTGATTTTTTTTAATTCTTTGGTTATATGCATGTATTAACATAGCTGGATAATGAAGATCTATCGATACTAACGGTAACAATTCCCTAGTAACTTCAATGTGTTCTAAATTAGATAGAACTAAATCTAGTTTATTATTATTACTATTGACCACATTGTTTAATATTTTAAGATCGTAAAAAGTTATGAAATTATATAAATTCCTTCATTTAACTGAGATATTTTTAAAATCGAAATCAATACCAGACACTAGTGGTAAATTGAAGTCTAGGCTGAAATGAAGCAGCTTGGAGCAACTAGTGCTATGACGGTTAGAAACATACGAAGTGGTAGAGTCAGCACCTATCCAATTTCGTGGATACTCACTCGGTTGAACACCAAAGCTCCTAACGGGGGGGATATAGCCAAATGCTTGTCGTTCTCGCCCATCCGCCCGCAAACAACGGTAGGTTCTTCCAGGTAAAAATTAAAACTTGAAAAAATACTGTGTTAGATACGGTGATTAAGACTTGTAGCTCTAGTGAGTATCGTGATTACAATCCAAGTGATGATTAGGAAATACATTTTAGCTTCTCAAATATGACATTTAAAACGTATGTATCATCGAAACTTTCCCCCACCTAAAATGAATAATATAGTTTACTTTTCATTCGCGTGATTCAGCTGGTTTCTTGTCCCTAGTAAAATATTTGTGAACACAGTTTCATTGATTGGAGCAGATCGCAGCACCTCTTATGTAATATACTTTGAGCTTCCATATTGAAACGAGGTTCCATATTATCATTTTTTGCTCTATAAGATAATGCAGTTTATCAACCACAGCCCGCAAAAATTAACATCAAAAGTGTTATTTAGGAATATCAGACGAGTGAAATAACCTCTATGTAAATCTATGGGTTCAATTGCCAAGGAGGAATGCAGTCATTGTCGCTGAACGTAGAGAGAGAAATATGGCACTTGCTGTCCAAAAGAATGCTTTTCACAATTACGATCCTATAGTACACCAAAATGGAACAATCAGTCACTAATAATGCAGCTTTGTACTGCAGTATAAAGCTTGTAATAATGCATATCACATTACAAGCGAGTTCAGCTTTTCAGAGCCGATAGTAGTAGAATTAAGGTAACTTTATAGTATCATCAATTAATCAAAAAGCTGATTATTTAAACATAAAAATTATACTCTTCGTAAGATATCGGAAACGTAGCGCCAAATTCATAATAGGGGAAACTGACGATAAATTTAACAATAACTCTGAGAAATTATAATTTTCGTTACTGTAATACAATTCATCGTTTATATCTCACAACGTAAGACTGAGACTGTGCACATCGTGAAGACAAGGCATTACGAGAGATGAGAGAGGAGCTTCTTTATTTTTATATACGAGCTACGAAAATTAAAACCTCTGCATTTGTTGCAGAAAGAGCATTCTTAGAATGAAATTAGAGTATGGTAACTGATTTTAGAAAAAAACGATTAAATATTGTTCCATTGTATATAACTTATTATCCTACTTTCACCTGGTATTATACATCTTATGTATATAAGTATTTATATAATTGTCACATTTTCTTTTAAAATTTCAGAGTATCTCAACTTTTTGACACAGCGACTCTATCATATATTATTCCAACACACAGAGCAACAACTTATCTTTTTGGTATTGTTGTCGGATATCTTCTTAGAAGACTGCCGAAGGACTTTTCACTTACAAAGGTAAGAAGACATAGATAATAAATGGATCACGTAACTATGTACATTTAAAATAATGTGTAAAGATGAGGCTATACAACTGTCCTTAGACGTTTCTATTAATTAGTTGCGTGTTTATTATCTAGGTTGACATAATTTCGTGAATACACGAAAGTGCCAAAAATAATGGGATACCGGGAGAGAACTAGTTGACGGCGCGGCAACATCGCGGCAAACCAGTCGAACGGAGCAAAGCATTTTCAATGGGGTCAGGTAGACTTCTATCAGTGCAGTAAAACGTCGTGTACCGTGGTGATACCGACCCGACGGAAATTATTTACGTTTGAGAGCGGGAGTTGATGCTAGACGAATGGGGCATGGGATTTCGGAAGTCGTCCGTACATTGAAATTTACTCGTTCCACAGTGTCAAGGATGGACTGTGAGTACCGCATTGAAGGCATTACGACCCAACATGGACAACTCGGGTGCTAAATGACTGCCACCGGCGACGTCTGGGCAGACTCGGCCGGGCGAACATACAACCACAGTGCGAGATCTGACAGCAGGAATCAATGCAGGACGTCCAAGTAACGTGTCTCAGAAGTCAGTGCAACGCAGTTTGGTCTCTATGGGGTATTAGAGCCGAAGACCAACACGTGTGCCGCTACTAATCGCTGCCCGGCGGCGGCGACGATTCACACGGGCTCGGAAACATTTTTATTTTTTCATTTAGGGATCCTCCTTTCCAACCTTACCTCTTAGTAATATTTTGGCTCCGGCTCTACTTCGCGTTCCTGATGGCACCTCGAACCAATATTCTTCTCCACAAGGCTGCGGTGGTTATCCCCGGGGTTATCTCCCCGTCTCGACCTGTACTCGGCGTGAAGTAAGGGAGGCATAAGGACTTGATTTGCTCAATATTGGTAATTTAGGGTGGGGTAGGGGATATGCTCAATATTGGGGGACAACGGAGAATCCACCAATCTCAGCTCGTGCAATTTATTAAGATAAGGGCCATGCCCACTAAGAAAGTGAACCATTTTCCGATCTGGGCTACAGTCTTTCCATGTTAATTTTCCGAGATGTTGCTAATAAAATTATACAGTTTTCTTGATTTTTCACTTTCGCTCCATTCTTTTTGCCAATTTTCCATTATTATTTCTTCTACGTGATTTTTCAGTCTGGTATTTGACTTAATATTTCAGTTGTTCTTAAAGTTTTTGATTTCTTTTGCCAGTATATTGCAGCTGTCTTAGTAGTCTCCAAGTGTAGTGGAGTTATCCCTAGTATAATATTCATGGCTATCCTCGGCGTGGTCCTGTAAGCCCCGGACATTCTTAATAGCACCGCTTTCTGCGCTTTGTTTAATTTATCTCTCAGTGTTTTATTTTAGTTCAGTCTATGAGCCCAAATGCTTGCTCCGTACGTAGCTTTTGAATTAATTATTATATTGTGATAAATTTTAATTAATTTGAAAGTAGACCCAATTATGTTGGTTATTGTTGTTGTTAACTAATATTCTATTTTAATATTGTTTTCTGTACTTCCAATATGTTCTATAAAATTTAGCTTTTCATCTATTATTATTCCTAAGTATTTAAAGGATTTCACTGTATTTATATTTTTATTAGCATATTTTATTATCGGATTTCTTTTCAGTTTTATATTAAAGATCATATATTTTGTTTTTTTCAACCGAGATTTAAAATTTATTTTGATCACACCACATTATTTCTAATATTTTATTTGAATTTCGTTTCTATTTCTTTTCTTGAGTCCCCTTCCACAATAATTGCTATATCATCCGCATCTGCAATTACAGATGTAGTTTTTTAGTTTTTTTTGCACACAGGGATCGATGCAGACGTCCCAAAAGACAGGTCCGCAAACCGATCCCTGCGGACATCCTTTATTTGGTATGCTTATCCCCGAGGCGTAGAGGTTGATCTTTCTATTTTCAGAGTAGTCGTTGAGTAACCGCATTAAATAAGCAGGCAGACCTATTTTATTTAAGTTATCAACACGTGGATTGGGTCTTAGATGACTGAGAATGTGTTGCGTGGTCAGATGAGTCAAGTTTCCAATTTGTACGCGCGGATGATTGGGTCCGGGAGTGACGCAGATCCCATGAGACCATGGACCCAAGTTGTCAAAAAGGCATTGTGCAAGCTGGTGGTGGCTCTGTCATGTTGTGTGGTGTGTTTACGTGGTATGTTTTGGGTCCTCTGGTCCGCTTGAACCGGACATTGACCAGTCAGCGCTATATTTACCTACTTGGTGACCATCTCCACTTCTTTATGAATTTCGTGTATCCTTTCGTGATTTCGGACTATCAGCAACGACTTGTCGTGTCTCTCCTACGTCGAGTTACTGCACTTCGCTGCAGTCGATGGTGTTCCACACCTTATTAGGTAGGTATCCTATGACTTTTGACATTTCAGCGTATCATTTCAACACTAGATTATTTTAATTAATGCATCGCTTTATACGTCACTTATAAGCTTCAATTATAATATTTTCATCATACTGACCTAGATATCTCCGAAAACAAAATTGGTTAGTGCTTAACAATAAAAGACTCTCAGTGAATACATCTGATAGAATCATAGTCTACTTACGCACAATCAACAATGTACCATTTCAAATCTGTTCGCATATTCCTTAAAGTGGAAATATATTTCATCTACTTTGGTTTATTACCAAAGCAGATAATGAAACTAGAGTACCTCTACGTGTGTATTTCCTATTCCCCGTAGTTAAGTGCAGTAGGTCGCTGCGTGCGAATAAATCAAAACTGAGGAGGTTACTCACATTGATATCTTGCTTTTTGTGTCCGTCGTGACAGAGAGTTTCTCACCATTATTCTCAGACCCCCTAGGCAAATTGATACATGAAATGAATTGTGTGTAACTGGTGGCCAATGCTGTACTGACGGAGGTAGGTCGCATTTAAGAATGTTTACAGGTATAATCCACCCATGGCTTGAAACACCTTCATTTGTATGAAAATAGTTAAATGTATATGCATATAAGACTTACGTGAAAGCAAGTACAATAACAGGGTAACGAACCTTGGAATTTTATCTACTTATGCGCGGTACTAAAAATCGAATACTAAGTTTAGTTATAATTACGTTTATAACAAATCACCCAATAGAAGACTTCGGTGCCAGAAGGAATAACTCCAATTTCAATAACAACCTGAGTCAAAGGTACGAAAAGGACTCAAATAAATACGAAATCCTGGTTTCAATAAGGCAACATAAAAATTAAACATAATTATCGCGTGCGTATGTAAGGTCGGAAAAGTAAAAAAAAGAATGTATTGAGAAAAGTGTTATTAAAGATACAAAGTGCCATATCTTCCTTGAATATAGAGATATACAAAAAACACTTCGGGATAAAAGGAAGAGTGACGCAAGAATACTGCTCACCAGAGAACTGATATCCATTTTGCAAGTGACTTCGTTTGTGTCAATATGGCGGATTTTTTTTTTCTTGTAATAAAATTAAAAGACTTACATCCTCCCTTCCTCCATAGTGATACAAACAGTCACTCGCAAAATGGATATCAGTTCTTTGGTGAGTAGTACTCTTACTTCACTCTTCCCTTTACCTCGTAGGTTTTTTTACTGATATCATTTATTTTGTAAGGCTGCCAAATTAAAAAAGACCATAGTCTTCTTACAAAAGGTCAATTTTGGACCATGTAGAAAACCGTAACTGCTATTAAAAAAATAAGCATCAATTTGCCTCTACGAGGCCCACAATTGGCCCCCAAATCCCCCTGGTACTAACTACTTTGGGCTAAAACAAATAGACAGACAAACATTTTTACCATTTTTGAAAATTCTGTGATTCAGCTAAAAAAAGTCATAACTATACTATAGCAAAGAGCTTTTAAATGCAAGTTCAGGCAAGCATCAAAATCGGCTTTTAGTTCGCTAGATCCGAAATTAGCTGTATACATAGAATGCCGCTGACAGAGTCCTTTACCAGCGCCAATCGAAGAACTACCGTTCTTTATGATAACTTAGTAAAATAGACGGAAAGATAGATATACTTTTAATGAATAAGAACGTGCTATAAACTCACAAGGAAGGGTCATGAATATGTCACACGGACTTCTGAATCAAATCTAGTGCACTCGAAAGAGATAACAGAGACATGTTCCAGCGCAAAAAAATAGGTGCCATAGTCAACGAAGTAGTCCCCTGTGATCTATAAATCTTTCTAAAATAAAGCCATTTTGAAGAAAATTTGAAACTCTCAGTTAAATAGCCATTGTCTTAGCACTATTCATCGGAGAGTCATCTTAAAAAGAAATAAACGTCTGCAGATTGAATGAGGCCAGTGCACTTTCCAGGAATTAGCTTCTTAATGAGTTGTACTCCTTACGGCACTGTCGAATTGAAGAGTTCGTCATCCGTATTTGGTTTCCAGGAATCCAACAACAGGAGACTTTGTCAAACCGGTTACATTTGACCACAATACGTCATTTAGAAATATTTTCAGATCTTCCTTGCATATACTGGACGACTTGCTAGCAAATACTTTTAAGTTAGGGAAGTCGGCGTTCATTGACCGAGAGAACTGACCCTTGGGTTCTGCTACCAGAATATATATGAATGGCATAATCATATACAAATGAGTAATTTCCGATAATCAACACATAGCGGCATGTACCCTCTTCGTTCCTTGCAACTCAAAGTCCGACCATATCGCATTTCTTTATCAAACTGTGACAGATCTGCATCAATGACTTCAAAAGGGTTGAAATCATATTCCGATATTAGTTGTTTTACTTCCTCCATAAATACGGCTGCTCGGTTTTCCAAATCAATGTCTTCTGCAATGACTTACCTCATTACTTTGTGCGTTATTTTGCAAGATACAGTATTAAAGCGAGCTTTGAATGCCTTTACCCACGAGTTTGTAGCCTGTAATTTGCTAATATTGGATGGATCGGTATTGTTCTTTATTTCCATTGCCCAAATACGAAACAAGGTTATGAATTATACATTCCGACGCCTAGTGTCTTGAAATTGAAACAATACTTCTATCTTTGCAGTTCTCTGCATTCTTGCTGTTGAGTCGTTTTAAGTTCCGTTTCATATCTGTACAGAACTTTGCGATTCTTCATCAGTCGTTTAGTCTACATAGCTATTCTCATGTTCAATCGACCTCGTTGATTGTCGATGGACTTCCCAGGAACACAAAGAATCGGGGGATCATTATTTCCTTTCTCGCATGTTTGTTTTGCCCATAACTTTTACGTATCTGCCAAATAACCTTCAGGGAAAACAGACAACCTTAGCTGTTGATGAGGTGAATGACGAACTGCTGCTTTGTTCATAATCAGTGGGCAGATGAGAATCTACTACATTTGCATCCTCCACCGTATTGCACTCTTCGTCTCAGACTGCGCTTTCACCTGTGTCATTGTCTGACACGTTGTCATCAATCTCGAGAGTTTCGTCAATAACAATACCATCTAGTTGTTTTTTTCATCTGCTCTGCAGTTAAATGTTCCCCAGGTGCTGGAATAACGTCCAATGTCATTAAATAATCTTCCAGCAATTTAACAATGACTGCTAGTCGCGTTTTGCCCCAAGATCCAATATCAGACTGCGGGGATATCGTTAACAATTGTGGAGCTTATTTTCAAAACGTCTCTTGACCAAGAGCCATAAATGTTGGGAAATGAGCCATAAATACACTTCTTATTTCTCAAAATTAGGGAAAATTTGCAACCATGAATATCTTAGAAATAGTGGTAAAAGTTTTAGTTTACTAAGATTTTCCATTTTTTTTAAAAATGGTGAAGATAAAATATATTCAATTTTTACTCTTACTTACAGTTTCTATACATTAATCTTTTGATAATTAAATCATTTTACAGGCGTTCTGGTTCATTAAACTTTGCAAAAATTTTAGAATAAAATGACATGAACTAAATCACGCCGATATCTCAATGTTACATTTTTGTGGACAAGGGACGTTTTGAAAATAAGCTCCACAGTTGAACATAATCTTCACAATACACAGACGCCACACCCATGAACACTAAAAGTACTTAAATCATACGATATACTTCTGGCCGAAAGATGAAGCACAAACAAGCTATACAAGCGAAATAAAGTTCTGCTGCACTCAAAGGCGATTGTAAGCACTATCTGATCACCGTTTCGATCATGTACTTTTACCTGGGGCCTATCCAGAGGGCGCAAAACTTCACCAGTGGGACGTTTTTGGAGGGAATGTTCGCGAATTATCCACAATTGTCCCCTGCAAGTACACCATGGAACATATGCGTGGTACCATTGGCAAAGAATGAGATACATACCATGATACCGATATGAATAGTACTGCATTTATAAATGTTTATATTATGTCCTATTTATAGGTCGCGTCATAGGTTCGGTTTCGCATATACAGAAAGTATTGGTATAAAAAGTTTCCTCATACTTATTGAAGCTATCGGAATCAAACTTGACACACCTATGCCTATGCCCTATAATATTTTTCGAGATAATTTGGATTGTGTGCTCTTACCCTGGTCCGCTCAAGAAGGGGCCAGATTTGATAAAAAGGATTTTTGGAGGGAATTTTCGCCAAATTCTCCCAAATTTCCCTTTTTACGTGCGTCATGGGCGCAACTTTATGATACCTTTGGAAAGCTTGTTTTATTCGGAAGAGAATGACGTATAAACCACGACTATCCAATGAATAGTGTTACTAGGAAATTGTTTTATTTTAAAAGAATTTATGGGTCACAGGGAGCTACTCCGTTGACCATTAAACATAATTTTTGTGCCTGAACATATCTCTGGACTATGTTTGATTCAGAAGTCCGTGTAACACATTCATGGCCCTTCATTGTCAGTTTCCTTATTATTTGACTTAAGCGACTTTAAACACGCACGCGACGATTTTCCAAATACGATTTACATATTCTCAAATTATTTCAGCAGTGTAATATTTTGGTATACGAGAGCTGGAAAGAAGGTTCTTGCAACACTGTCGTCACATCTCATAAAAAAAGTGAAAGGGCGTTGTTGTTCGTAGCACATCAAGTGGAAAGACTTAGCTATTCAACGCACACAGTGTCGCAAGTACAGTGCATGCAGACAGACAAAGCCGCAGCGGTGGATTGATGCTGTGAAATTGGGCCACTCTAAAGCTATGTTTTCGAAGTTAGAACAGTGTGCACGGATTAAGATTGAATCGGCCCGTAGAAGAAAAGCGAGGGAATCTCATGCGAGTCTCGAACAAGCCTATGGCAATCAAGTCTTAACATATTAACGGTGGACCGTCGGGTAACAGTATTCCAATGAAAACGTGAGGGTATGGATATTTCGCCACATTCAGGGCGTTCTGTTCTCGATGTCCCATACGTGGAGTTCTGTTCCTTTAGGAGGTGGATCAGTTCTCGACGGCGAGTGAGTTAGCCGAAGAGGTGCAAAGCACGCACACTACAGTGTTGCATGTGTTGTACCAGAGACGTTATCCTGTAAACATTAGGTCGCTCTTTTGTGAACATAAATGGAAACGGCATTACTACTGGTATTCAATGTCTTACAGCAGTGTGAAAGAAAGTCATAAATATGGCTGGGGATTATATTGACCGAATGGAAACGTCCGCACTTTAAACAATAAATTGTTTGTAATCTATGGATTCGTTACCATTACTTTCTTTCCAACTCTCGTATATTTTAAGCTGGTTGAATAGTTTGAGCATTTGCAATATATATCTTGTTAAAAATGTTTTCGATTTTGTTTTGAAACCATAATTAGAATTACCGCCTTCTTGCACAGGTGCTTTCAATTGTTTAAGTCTCAGCAACTTAAAAAAATTACTTACTGTAAATTGTGTTAAGCAAGTCTCAACAACTCAAACAAATCCATATACTAGTTAAGGCACTACGAGGATCTTAGTAATACTTCAAATTTATTTACTAGAAAACACTTAAAATGTACTTCTTGATAAAAATAGCTAGGGGTCTCAGTAACAGCAAAAATATACTTACCATTTAACGTGTTTCGAGAATCTTATCAAAATAAAACTCTATTTCCTGGTAAACGTGCTAGAAAAGTCTTAGCAACAAGAAAATCTACTTACTCCATCATGTTCTACTAGTTTCACCAACATTAAAAATGAATTGACTGCACTCATTATCATTAATTAAGGGATTTTGTGGTTCGCAGACCCATTCTCCCGAACTTCACCAAAAGTTCGTGAAATCTATAGGCGTATCTACAGACAAAATATAAACAAAAGAACACACGTGGCACAAGATAACTCATTAAATGTCACACAAGTTTCGTAGGTGCAAATCTATTGCATACTTGCCCGTCTCATACCGTGAAGTGCAAATGGTTCCAATACGACTCTTTACACGGTATGGTCACTTCAATGCGTGCAGCAGAGTATCCTATCAACAAGAGTGTCCTGGAGCGCTTGAAGCAGTTTGTTCCATTCCTGCAGTAAACCATCTTGAAGCTTCTGGAGATGCTTTGGAGGCGGTTGACCACATGGAACACGCCTTCCAAAGCCGCCCAGTTAGCTCTGTAGAGTTAATGTAGTGAGTTCGGGTAGTGAGCTCTTGTCCAGTCCATTTGCTGGATGTTACTGGTGCAAGATGTTGTTCACTATTTGCTATGGCAGTGTCATCCATATACAGGAACTCTGGTGTGATTATACCTAAGAAAACCCGAAAATACTGTTGCAGGTTGAAGTCGCAACACATCTTGGTTTGACACATGAATTGGTGTGTGTGCACCCAATACTATGCATGCTCAATCCCCTCCATACCGGTTGCGTTTGAGAACGTTGAATACGTTGAATTTGGTTCCAAGATCACGCTTCATGAGGAAACGTCTGGAGTCAATATACAGATCTCCGGGCACATAGTACATGCTGATTTAGATGCTTATACACAGAATGCATCGACAAAATCGACACTCATGACTGGTACAAGCTCTTTAGCAAGCTCTCCTGCTATGTTTCGCTTCAAATACCTGTCACTACTACACAGAAATAATGGTTTTGCTGGGAGGTAGTCACACGGAGACGTCCAGATCGAAACTGCCGGCTTACATGTCCGTCTTCGACAGATTGAATATGGGACTGGTCGGAATCTGCATCGTATGGTACACGTCCATCTGTGAAACACCGACTTCCAGTCACCTAAGCAACCTACCCCTCGTTACACCGTCAACATGGGTATGCTTCACCATAAATGTACTCTTACACCATCACTACACAAGTGAGTTTGCACAAGAGCAATCTGCACTACCGGTTTCCTACGTCTTTACCTTTTATGCCATGTGATTCGCTTCCTTGCGCTACACTCCTGCCACATATGTGTTTATATTGAGCCAGTAGATACTGTTGCAAATTGGAACGTCGGGTAATAATATTATCCAAGACACACTGTGCCAAGCATAAATTCACAAAACTAATGAATATCAGTGAGAACTACGAAAATCTCAGTACAATTTAAATATATATTTACTAGTTAAAATACTATAAAAGTCTCAAGAAGATTAAAACCTATTCACTAAATTTCGTTCTATGAGAAATTCAGTAACACTACACATTTCAGGAACACATTTCTATGAGCAATTAAAAATATATTCACTACTTAACGTGCTAGAGAAGTCTTAGCAACGCTAATAATCTGTTTATTAGTTAGTTAATGTGCTACCAGTCTCAACAATAGTAATAAATCTACTTTCTTCTTAATTTGATAAGAGAATCTAAGTAACACTAAATATCTATTTAATATAAAACGTGCTATGGAAGATTTAATAACAATAAAAATCTACTTACTAGTAAATGTACATCAACAGCATCAATAATATTATAAATCTTATTTGTTAACTTGTTAGTAACACAAAAGTTCTCAGTAACACAAAACTCTGTGTATTGGTTAACGTGTTGCGAAAGCCTAAGGAGTACCAAAATTATACTTACTAGTTAACGTACTAAACAGTCTCAGCATACAAATATCTATTTAGTAGATAATGTGCTACGAGATAATCAGCAGCACTAAATGTTTATTTACTAACTAGTCAACGTAATTAAGTTCGGACTTACGTTTAATTACGGTGTTATCAATAATCAATAGTTAATTGTTTTTTCACATATTGATTTTGCTTGTGGAATAGCATTATGTACCAACATAGTAAACTGAGCTGAAATATAAAGGTAAAACTGTGCATTATTATAAAATAGGTGTGAAATATCTCTGTCCATTTTAATAAACATATTCAATTTCTTTTCTAGGCTCAGCTTATAGTAGGCTACACTCTTGGCATTGCTGGTTTGCTTTTGCCTATGTTTGGCCCAGCATACATGAGTACTTCAAGTTACAAATATAATCCCACAGAAGCCGCTCTCTACTCAGCATTTTCACCTGTTATCTGGTGTTCAATGCTGAGTTGGGCTGTTATAGTTTGCCATACAGGATACGGAGGTATGAGATAGAAAGTTATATTATGCTAATCTCTAAATAAAATCTATTACTACTTAAGTTATACTTTACAAAACAAAGGACATGAGACAGTATGTTTACAATAAATATCTGGAAAATTGTCATCAACATTATGAGTAACAACGGATGGATATTTTCTACATTGTTCATCACAAATCGTTTGTCAACTACTTCTCTTGTAACACAGTACATTATTCGTTTCACCATATGTTACAGATATCACATTGAATCTAATCCTTAAGAGCAAGGATGGCCTACAGCTGGCCCGCGGAGTGCATGCGGTCTGCCATATAGTTTGTCCGGATCGCGGAAAGGTAAAAACAATAAGTAAATTATATTTATTATCATTTTAGCTATTAGTTTCGACCCGACACTTCATGATTGATTAACATGATTCATATTGTTTAGTGCACGCCCCGTGATGCTACCGCGCTGTCCGCATCCAAAAAGAAGTGCTGTTCAAAAGAATGATTCATTTTTAAAAAACGTTGTAAAGAGTACGCAGTTTGTTCTATCCTTCATTAGTTTTCGCTATAGAGCTATGTCGCACTCATCATATGAAATAAATGGGAATTTATCATGGAATTCATCTTTCTGTCACTGTTTGGTGTTTCTATTTGTGTCAGAGTTAAAACAGTAAATGGTAACTAACAATGGTTATCAGTACTTCTAAATCTAACAGGAAACTGGAGAAAAAGCTTTCTATAGCGGATAAATTATACATGCCGTGAAAACTCAAATTTGCTTTCGATAGAGCTGTAGGAGGTGCCAAGAAGCAAACGATGAACTCGAACTTCTTTTGCGTTTCGATGTAACTTGTATCCTTTTACTTCTGAGTTTAAAGTTCCTGTAATACAAATACGGTATACAACAAAAACACGATATTCCACTTACAAAGATCGTATGAACAAAATATGCTGCTTCTACTGCTAGCTCTCATACAGTTGTGATATGAACTGGTACGTTGCATAGAAACTCAATGGTATTTAAGCAAGTCTACAGCTTCTTATGACAACGTTAATCATGGTTTCGAACCACTTTTGTAAACAATAGAGTTGACTTTTTAGATAATTTGGAATTTTAGCCTCTTGTCCAGAAATACAAAATCTTATAATATAGTTCAGATGAATTAAAGAAACAAGGATATGTATATTTATAGAATTAATTCTCAATTTATCTCATTTCCAGGATTTCTAAACTCATTTCTCTCGTGGAAGGGTTTTATCATTTTCACGAGGATAGCCTATGCTGTTTATCTAACACAATTTCCAGTGTACTTCTATAATGTAGGAACTGCAAGAAACGCTGATTATTTCAGGCCCGTTCCGACCGTGGTAAGTGTGATTATACATCTACTCTATTCTTAATTTGTAAAGTTGTTTAATATTAACGCAAAAACTGTTTCATGGAATCTATTCAATATAATTATCGGTAAAGAAGGAAATAAGGCAAACATTATAAATTACAAAATAGCTATAGATGTAAGTATTGTTTGGATTTGCAAGAAGAAAATTGGTCTGACTCGCATATGTTGATACACCTTTCGACGTATTCTTCTTCATTTCCTCTGTTGGCGTCCCTTTGGATTTATTTACTGCCATCATGCACACTCATTCTGACAGAACGTTACCGCAAGAAAAATTCACATCCCTCGCCCAGAGATACGCTCTTCATCCGGCTGCTGGTGCATCGTTTCAGAAGTACGTAAAATACAGTGGAACGATTCGTTAGGTCATTTAGTTTCCAGCTTGAAATGTGAAACGACTAGGAACATATGGGTGCAAACTACGTTGATGCCATTACCAGTATACTGCATGGACACTACTAGTATACTTCATACATCTTTGTGCAGTAACTTATCTCCGGACTCGTGGTGGGTGCCCCTTTACTCTCTGTTTCATACGATTAATTATTGGCTTTTATGCTCTGAAGCAGACATATAATTGTTTCTTGTGCAAATGCGAGTTTGTTTAGAAATTATTTCCACTGGGAAATACATTATACTACTGCATTTAGTATACACACGATTTTCAAACAATTTCAATTATTTACTCAAGTTGTTTTCTGATCGTAAAAATTCTGTAATTTATTGCCAAAATATTTCGTTCAACTTAATCTATTTTACTAATTATATTTGTAACTATTTTTAGATGAATCTATGGGAGCAAGGATTTATATTTGGTCTTTCTATTATACTGACTTTACTATTTGATCTACCATTCCAAGAGGTAAAGAAGGCATTACTCCATAAAGGTAAATACATTTTGTTATAATATGAAATATGTCTGATCACTAAAATATTTCAGCGTATTTAGTATGTTAACGTATTCAGAAGTTCAATATTACACTGACAGAAATGAAAATACGAACACCAGTAACATGTAGTACAATTTAGTGAAGGTTTCACCTGGAGGCAATATTGCAGGTGATGTCGCACTGAATGATAATTGTTCACATACACAAATCAATACGTGTACACGTTCTAAATCTCAATGTGTTTCACTAGTCTTGGAACACCACTTCAATTAATTATGCTCATAATTTTGCATACAAATAATCGCACAGGTGGGAAGTGTCTTCTTGCAATACATTATTACAGTAGACTTTTATAGCACATGTTAGCACAATTGTGCATGAGTTACAGCTGATCTAGCTCAACAAGATAGGTGTCAACCACATTCTTCCTTAAAATAAGATATCTAGATTACATGTCCAAAGTAAGAATCTGAAACATTTTACATATAGTATTTTGAGCAGCACGGGACGCATGAGAAAGGCCTATACCAACTGGAACAGTACACCGCTGTTATAGGAGTAGCAGATGAACCAGTTGAACAATGTCTAGGACTCACTTGGATTGGCTACTTTTTGTTCACAAACGCCAAAGGCGAACGATAGTTGTAACTGAATCTACCTCAGACCCTGATGTCAGGGCTTGGATCTGTGTGTCGTAAATGAATACACACTGGAAGATGTATATCTCGCAATTCAGTGTGGCTCTCTTATATGAATATTACTTACATGAGGGCAGAATCTTTTGTCACTTAAAATGACAGTTTGCCACTAATCATAGCGCGTCAGCACTGCAGTCATGTAGATCAGTATGATGGTGTAACTGGCAGCCTGTTCGGTGTGGTCAGTGGTATTCATACCTGTAATCCTGCTGTAAGTAAACGGTTGCCGATGCCGTGTTGGTACTCTTGGATCCACATTTGCTCTGATCTATTCCACTGTTGCGCGTCATGCGGTGTTGCATTGTTGCCCTTAGATGCAGCGATCTTTTTGTGCTACGCGAACATCCAGAATCTGGCTTATGGGTGTGAGCATATTCAGCAAACCACTGTGGCAAATTTGTCAAAGCAAAACTGACGCACTACCTCCATGATATGAAGCGATTCTCTGGTATGTCCATCAAGATATCTCTCTCAGATGGTATTAATTGCATAAAAGAAGCACGAGATGAGAGAAAGATGAGGTAGAGGTGACGTCTTAAAGGAGGAGTTGGCGATTTTCAAAGGGGGATTACTCAAAAGTGATACTCATATCCTTCTACCGGGAATCGAATTTGGGACATTTTGGTAACAAAGTGTCTAGGAAAAACCACAGACATCACACGCAATTAACATAATAGATTAACATAACAGATGGGGGAAATATTAGTGATGCTTAATGGACTTAATTATTATATTTCTGTTGATTTATTTGAAATTACAGTAGATGAATCATAAATATGATTCACGGCACGTGCACAGTGCTCTATGTCAACGACAGGTATAATTGGTACACAAGCATTTACGACTAGCTCCAGGATCTTATCTAATTTACTTATGTGACAATCACCAAACTGCACTTTCAATAGATTCAACGCTAAGGATAGTCACACATTAAAAATCCAATTTGGGGCCGAGCAAAGCGAAACAAAGCGGTACCGTGCTCAACTTCTATGTTTGTATGCTCCGGTAGGCTTCATCACTCTGCTCAGTTGTATGCGCCACCATTTAAATAAATGGATTTAGTATGGTACCATTCTGTTTCGTTTTGTTCAACTTAAAGAAAATAAACCGAATAGCAGGAAACGCCATAAAAAGTGATTAAGAGAAAATAACAGTATTGTAAAAACTGAATACCAACTACATAGCCATATTATAATAAACTTACAGCTATTTTTCTTTTCTTTTGTAGATAACTCAGTTAAAAATGAAAGTGAACAAAGTGATAAAGAGGTGTCGGAGAACAGTGAAAAAACAACTGAATCTTCTACTACACAAATCAAATCAAAAAGTGAAGTTGGAGCCATTATTTCAGGGAATAAGTCTATAAACGGAATGTTAGTGCATGAAGATGTAGTTGAAAGTACGACGTCCTTGTGAATAATATCAGGTTCAATGTATCATTAGACAAAATTGATGAACCAAATTGTAACAAGACTTACAAAAAGAAGAGAAAGGAATGTATACGGAATTACTTCAAGAATCAAAGAGAAGGAAAAAAGTTTCACAGGATTTTCTAACATCCTGTCTTCGACTTTTGTGTGAAGTGCGCGATTCCGGTGATATATATATATTGGTAAAGGAACCGTCTCTTACGGTAAAACTGTAGACGTTCTAGGAATATATCATTAGTTTGAAGCTTCCTTCCAGAAGGACTAAAAGTAGACTTCTATTTTAAGAGATACGTATTATAAAGTGAAAGTGTTTATGAAAATAAAAGTACTTACAGAGCGTACTTACGTTTCGGTGTCCTTCTTTTCATACTTTGTACCATGATAGAGTGGTTTATAGGAAGATAGTGATTTTCAACTGTAGTATATAGCATGATTTTTAAAAAGTTCCATTCTAAATCACTTACCGATTCTATCTAAGCTTTAAGAAATATGTCAGATTTTCTGTAGGCTTTAATATGTAAATTTAAAATGATAATGATATAGAATTATGAATGTGCGTTTGCAAAAGAAATCTTATGTTTTACATCAGTAATAATTCTAAGAGCAATCGCAAAATGACTTACTTCCTCGTTAAACAACGAATGTGAAAAGCTCTCCTGCTATTTTCTTTATTGCGTAGGAGAGTAGTTGGGAGTTCCTTAAACTACTTAAGATTATATATGCGTATTTAAGGTTATATATAAAATATTATATTTTAAGTATGTTAAGTTAGTTATCTCCCTGTTGACGCGCAACGGGCAAGTGCTTTTAATTAGCAGCGTACTGCCCGCTCTGTGGTGTGGCCGTGAGCATTCAACACTCAAAATATTGATGTGATTTTCGATATAAAGCAGAAGATATGTCAGTGCTGCTAACCTATAATATAATGTTCGATTGTACGAGAACTTCGATGTATGTGCGATGTTTATTAATCCCCTTGATTTTAAATATTTTTAATGGCAAAATGGTATTATAGAATTGCAAGATAGAAGCATGTATTATAGAATTCATCAATAGAAACTAATGTAAACATTTAGGTAAGTATAGATAAAAGGTGACATATGGCATACGGTAGAAAACATGCGTTTTAAATAATGTAAACCTTTAGATACTACATGGTGTAGATCAGAACCGGCTCTAACTCAATCGGCGCTCTGTTTCAAATTTTTTATGCGCCCTTATAAATAGTATAGTTTAATTTTCCGAACTTATTTAGTAACGATAGAACTTTCATCAATTTCATTGATATGCTAATGCTAAAGTATGGAAACAACTCAGCATTTATGGCGCTCCCATGCCGGCGTACTAATTGATTTAACCTAGAGTGCGAGTATTTTTGAAGTAGTTAATTATTATGTGGTAAGAATACATTCATATTTACCGTTTGTTTTATCATAAAAATATTCTACTTGGTGAAATATACCAACATAATGATTCTACTGCTAAGTTATTTTGCAATTTTTAATAATAAAAATTTGCTTCGAAAATTTGTAACAACTGAAGAATTAAACAACTAACAAAGTGAAATTAAATAAAGTAAAATAAAAGTAAATTCATAGTTCTCTAAATTTTTGCGCTATACGATTTTACCCGTTTCGATACAGTCGCACCCGAAATGGTTGGCGCCTTGTTCGGAAGAACAGTTCGAGCCGACCATGGTGTAGATAAGAATAGATAAAAAATATACTTAGGTATTTTATTATAACTAATGTGTATATACATTTCAATTTACAATGTCATGCTAAAAAAAAAAACAAGAATTTTTAGGAAACAATTCTTGACATTATTGTTTTGTTATTACCGGTATTTGCAGCACTTACCATGTACGGCATATCTCTCTATGCTGATATTTCCTCATCCGAGCAACCTGACCTGCCCATCGTAGCCGTCATGATATTATTCTTCTTAAATGATTGGGTAAATCGTACAGTATGTGGAGTTCTCCTACGTTGTCCAATCACCGCGTCCCATTTTGACCCATACATATACGTATTATACACAAGATTTAATATTCAAACACCGCAATTTATGTTCATCTGTCAGTATCAGATTCCAACGTTCTCAGTCATAAATTGTTACTGGCAGAATAACCGTTCTATATATTTCAACGTCAATGATCTTAATATTAATCTCGTGTTTAGGACCTGGACTGAAAAGAAACGTGAGCTCCTTGAAAGTAAAGAAATTTTCATTTCGTTCATGACCTCGTTTCTGCTTGTAGCACAATCCTTCAAAATATCTAAACATTACTTTCTCTATGATTACACTCTTAATTGAATGAATAAAATTAAGAAGTTAAAGATTCCTGACGTTAGTTTTAGAAAACTGAAAAAAAAAAAATGTTTTGCGTTTAAAGTAATAGTCAAAATAAAAAACTTATATAATTACACGACTTTTTGGGGGGTCTTTAGACATAACTTTGTAAATATAGTTTACTGTTTGACCGTTTGTTTTGTTATGAGTTTTACTTTTGTTATCATTTTCCGAAAACTAAGCATTCGGAAGTTAACCTTGTTTCTTCTGACTGCGCATCTCCAAACATTTGCATATTATTACTTATACACATCCTCTTCATAGGGTCACTGACCAAATGAGACATTTCCTCACTATTTTAAGAATTCCAAATATTAATAGTACCAGGATAATGTAGAGTTTTTAACTTTTTAGAGACATATGATTTTTTAAACCAATTTAAACAGCAGTTGAACCGTACATTGTATCCCCATTTATTTTCTAATATTTTACCTCAAAACTGGTAATTGGTCCAACGTAAATGTATTTCTTCTAAATCTGTATTAGTGCTCTCCAATTATTTAATCAGCATTCATGTTTGGGCGTTAGTATATTTTTAAGCTCAAATATATATGCACAAAACTTTGTAACATATTTTAAACTTTCCTATATCTATCTCCGATATCGCCATGTTAGGGTATCCATGGCTCTGTAGTTTAGATTTCAAGTTCCCCGTGTTTCTTCTTCAGTGTGTAGGTTATGAAGTGTATATAAATAAATTTTTCATGTACAGAGAATTTTAATCGAATGGTCTAGAAGATTTTTACGTTCGTTTTTAATCCCTAACCTAGGTTGGCATTCTTTTCTTAAAGAATTTCCCCTTTGTACAAATATCTTATCTTATCTGGCTTACCGTTTTTCTCTATCGCTTAAGTTATCTGCATAATATAGTCTCACTTTACCGCTGTCAATGAATAGACTGTATAGTAATCATGGATTAGCTGTGTAATTTAGATGCATATTTTTAAGGATAATCTGTAATCTGTAACTTTAATCTGTAACTACGTACGTCTTTAGAAGAAAGTAAAATTTGGAAACAACTCTGCCACATTCATTCAAGATCGTGCTTGTATAACGATCCACGAATAGTTTTCGCCATGGAACTAAGTTTAAAGATGGCATTATAAATCTGATTTCAGATTTTCTACAGTTTGTTATAATTAACATGTCCAGAAAATATATTATTCTTACGTTAGTTGAGTGTCGAATTATTGTAATTTCTTTCAGGGACAGCATTCTTTGAAAAATGTTCAGAGTTCTTCATTTCGCTCTGAAACGAAAACCTATTGTCACAAGATGTAATGTACAACGAAGTCCTTGCTATTTTCCATTAAAAATTGTAACACCAGTCCTGAAAAGAGTTATTAGACAATCACTTGGAACAGAAACTTCGTGCAATTAAGGCATTTTCTACCTTTCCAATATCTTTTGCCAGCTTGCATTCCTACTGTAAGAAAAGAGTTGTGAACTTCATATTTTATTGGCTACAATTCGGTTTGCCAATGTATTTTGTACATTGAACTGTACTTAATACTGGACCGCTCGGTTGAATTATAAATTTAGTTAGCAGATTAAACCAGACACAAGAATGAATAGTTAATCCGAACAAAAACACCAGAGGTGCAAAAAGTGGAGCCAAGTTCTTTAGCCCTAAAAAGGTGTGAAATGGGAGACGGATGAGCCAAGTTCCTTGGTGACAGCATGTAACAGGAACAAAGGAACTTCGCGCGAGCTGGCAAAAGCCTTAGGGT
>JAGDQP010010428.1:0-26106 GCA_022664845.1 Lepisma saccharinum
TGCAATTTAGGACTTGTGCAATTTAGGACTTCTGCAATTTAGGACCTGTGCAATTTAGGACTTCTGCAAAATCCAGAAAACTGGCTTCTCGTCTTTTAGGACTTGTGAAATTTAGGACTTATGCAATTTAGGGCTTCTGCAATTTAGGACTTCTGCAAAATCCAGAGAACTGGCTTCTTGCCTTTTAGGACTTCTGAAATTTAGGACTTCATGAATTTAGGACTTGTGGTGCTACCCCGCTAGAAACACTAGAATTTAACATGATCTGGAGAGAAAATCAGTTCAAATTTCAATAATTCATATGTTATTGAAAGGAGGGGAAAACGTATGCCCCGAACTGTGTAACACATTTACAATCGTTCTAATAATTGACATAAAATTGTGTCATGCTTACATACGAATATGACACTACCATTTCCAAATTTACCTATTATTTGAGGTTAAATATGAAGCATAACACCCGGATCTTTCAAGTGGATAAGTTTAGAAGAAGTTTGAATGTGTTTATGTGAAAGCCAACTGATTTCAACCAATTCAATTCACTCTAATATCCATAAAATATAAGACAATTTCCCGATTTTAACGTGGGTAAGAAGACTTGAATCGAGAGAAAACACGAAAACATCATCATCTTTGAATATCGCAATGTAAATATTATTGTTTTATCCTATGGGAATATTTCAAGGGAAAAACGGAACATTAGTGTTTCTTTCGAAAAAAAAAAATGTTCTGGTGGTATTTTAAATCTTCAGGGAGGGTAATTAGGAGCTGACCAGTATTTCTTTCAGAGAGGTGTATTTACCCTCCAGAGTGAGTCAATCATCCCCCCTCATTAAACACAACAAATATTGCAATATTAATGGCTCATTTATTACCTAGAATTACAGCTTGTGTAGTAAAGCGAACAAAAAACATTGAAAATTTACTATTGCAAAATTTTAGTCTACAGTGTCACCCACAATAAGTAAAAACTTCATTTTGTCATACCGCCCCCTCCCCCTTCTTTCTTTTGAAACTGGGACATTTTTCAAAGGTAGCTAGAAATTCTGCAGAAAATCAAACCCCCAGTTTGCGGGATCATAAATGAACGTAATGATTTTTCGAAAGAACAAGACTTTCTAAAACCAGGAAAATCAGTTTTTTCTTGTCTCTTTATTTATATACGTGGTACTCACAATTCGTATATCGTAGTATTTTGTAGTCTATAGCAATTTCAATAAGACCTCATTCATTTTTGTGACAATTAGAACAAAAGCTGAATTATTTTAACACTAAAATATTTTTTTATCTCTTTTTACATAATACTAAATTCATCAACAAATTTTCTGTGAACATGATCCACATGCTTCTCGAATTCCTTTCTATATCCCCTATTTCTTCCAGTACTTTTTTTTCGTTTGCTGAGGAGGCTATAACGAATCCTGTTGCTACCCGCCGCGGTGTGTAGCTCCTACGAGTGTTTGTAATTTCTCCGCTTTCATTCCTTCTAAAGAATTAAGAGATCCCCCTGGAAAAAATCCTGAAAGAAACACTGGAAATGATTAACTCACTCTGGAGGTAATACCCCCGGACACCCCTCTGAAACAACCACTGCAAAACAGTTATTTTAATACTGTTTAATTCGTTATTTATGAGTCTATCCATGTTGTTTATCCTCCGAACTAAACTATTCGTGCAATAAATTGTCAATTCTTTCATTTGAAACTTCGGAACTTAACGTAAGTTTTATTTCTTCTGCTGCGTCTACTACAGCCCAAATCGGACTTCTTGAGCATACAATGGCGTCGAATTGTGCGTTGTTCTTTCACTTATAATCCAAGCTCTCTACAGCAAGTTGACAACTAGAGCCATCTAGCGGAATGCCAAAGCGGCAGAAAGTAGCAAGTAGCGCTATCTGGCCGTAGAATTCAAAATCTCGTGCTACTGGTGCACTCATAAATACGGAACCATGATAAATCTAGGCTATTATGAGATTTATGGTAATAGTAGACGGAAAGAGTCGACAACAATCAACCGAAGATAGCCGAAGATGCAGACGACGACCAGGAACTGAAGAGTCAGCAGTCCAGAACAGAATAAAAAGGCGTCGGAGCTCATCGGAAAGCACTATTTCGGTCCCGGAGATAGTCATGCCAACTCCTCTCCCTCTTCCGGGTTCGATCTGCTACGAGATGGACCAACCTACCTAACCGGCTGGATCTGCTACGAGATGGGCCAACTTCCTAACCGCCTGATCTGGTACGAGATAGGCAATAAATCCCCCAAGTCCTGATCTGCAACGAGATAGGACTTTTCCTTATGGCCCCAGCCAACTACAAGCTAAGGGCCTTCTTTCTCAGCCAGACAACGGCCGTTGTCTGGTCACACGTCAACCGCAACACATGGAACCGTATGGAAGAGAAAGATAGTAATTTGAGATACGAATATAGCTAAACAATAAGTCTCCAATAGTTTGTACGGGAGACTATTTATTAACTTAGTGGACCTGTAATTTTTATAATAAAAGGTGAAGGAATAAAAGACAAGCTACGATCCTTTGATTGCTTTACCTTGCTCTACCTGTCTCTACCTAATAAATTAAATAAACCAGTAACGGCGCCGCTAAGATATTCTGGCCATATGGTCAATCTGGCAAATACGGCGCTTCAATAGCACACGTCCAACAGTTTCTTTACGATATTTATTAAATGTTAGGCCAACTACTTGAATTTATCATGGCGAATCCGTAAATAATTAGAAGTAACAGTCAGACCGTTCCATTCCAATCATCATGGAACTTCGTTTTAAGTTTAGTAAATTCCTAAAGAGAAGTAAATATAAGAATCTTGTCTACGACGCTCTGTAGTTTGCATAGAAAGGGTTAGTTGTAAGATAACAGATTGGTTGTAGCTAGATTCTCAACAACCTTAATATATTGTAATTTCTTTTTATTTCATATTCTAACTTACTTTTATAATAAAATGTCAAAACGTGTAGTTTTGCATTTACTTATCCAACGATCTGAACTCAGATCCTTTCCGCATGCCAAGTGAGTTACTCCCACATCTTCCAGTCCTCCTAGTTATTCCTAATAACATAGGGGAACTCGCCACCTGAAGAGCGCCCTTTGGTATGTTCGCACATTCCACGTTCCTAAGGTCTTTCATAATCCTGTTCTTGGAGTCCCCTGAAGGAGTCCCCGCCCGGAGATCCGAATGAGGGACTAGTTTACCTCCGGAATATTTTACCCCAGGAGAATCCATCTGTTACTATTTCTTGACACTGACATGTTTTAGCGGTGTAGAGTTGTCAGCTCTACGACCTCGCAGTAAAGGTAGACATTCAAGTTGTCGTCCTCTGTCCATCTCTGAACCTTGCCGATGTCATTCATCTTCATCCTCAAAATGGCAATGGTGATGCTGCTTCCTCTCACCATGATATTTTTGTTCGGGGTTATCTTCCCCTAGCCTTTGTAGATCCCTCTACTAACTGCAAGGCAGCAGTATTGGTTTTGGTCCGCCCCGGAATATTTCCGGTACCCACCATATCTGGTCGGCATTCCCCTATCCGCCACCTGGAAGGCTCGGGAGAACTTGACGTTGTCACATGCACCACCATTTTCATCGCTCAGAGTTGGAAACGAAGTGAATCTGACAGTACAATCGATTCGGTCAATCGAGTGGCCCTTAAATTCTCCCGATTCGGCAAAGTGTTTTTATACTTGTGTGTGTATGTATGTATATATTCAAATGATCTCCAAATATTTTTCAAAAATCCAACGAATTATAAATAAATAACACATGAGAATTCACACATCCATTGCTACAAATCAAATAGTTATAAAAGCATAGACAACTGTCATCTTACAAACATCTATATTCATTATTGTATCTATATTTTTACTATTAAGGAGAAAATCCACTTTTGTATTCTATATAGTTCTAAATTGTCTTCAAAATAAAATCTGTACTTATTGTATTTACAAAAATTAACAGTTTGTAAAGATCACCACCAAAATGTACTGCAATATTAATTTATAAACATACGAAAGTAGCAAAGAAACAAGAAAAAAATAGTGGAAATTAAATTTGTATCGACTTCAAAAAAACATCTCCAACTTCAAATACAGCAACAATTGTCAGCAACAATAAAGAAGTCATTCTGATGCAAGCTTAACTAAAGCCTGATAGTTTTAATTGTTGAGCAGTCATCATCAAAGTCAAAGGAAAAAGATATCCAAATTAATGCCAATAAAATAATATTACAATCCGGTACAGTAAACCAGGCAAGAACCTTACCCTCTCCCGACTTCCGGAAGCAAGTTTCAGTATATATATGCAAGTTTCAGCAAGTTTTTGACACTCTAGAGGAATAGAAACAGATGAGTTGAAAAACGTTTCTTATGTATGAATATGTTAATACGGATTGATTTTCTTTTCGTTTACATAGCTAATTGCAGTGCTCAAAAGGTTGAAGCCCTTCATTCTTATAAATACAGACAGGATTAGCCAGTTTTCATCTATTTCATGTTATCTACTTCTGTTGTATGGCGTTAAATGTAGTTCCGATGTTATTATTTTCATAATTTCGGATGCATGCAAGTATAATGTGATAAAGTCAAGCAACGGGGTGGCTCATGGATCAAGTTCAGTTTAGGTAAACCACCTATTGAGCAATACGTACGCTTTATATCACTCATTCCCTTGCAAATAATTTACAGACACTTCTGTAAATACCTAGCGGTAGACAGCGACCCAAATTTCGAAAAGCAATCTATGTATAATCATTTACATAAATACGTACTCAATTTGCTTTACGCACAGGTATGGCGCCATATGGGGAATATAAGTGGCGTCATTCCGTGTGATGAATGTCACGTATTTGCTACATAATTAATGGAAATATATCGAGGGGCGCTACCAAGCGTAGATAGGTTAGGTAAATCCAGGGTAATTATTTTATCATTATACTTGAAGCACGTCACATTTAACAGGCCATCCTTATACTCAGCTCCAACACGGAAGTAGCTGAATAATTTCACGTACTTGTTGCATTTTCAGTCTTATACTTTCATGACCTAAATCTTTCTTCTGTGAATTTCACATTTTTGCCTCACCTAAATTGAACTTAACCCGGGGCGGGGACACATTGTTGAAGGGTGTGTGCGTGTTCTTGTACTCACATCACACTTGCACCATATTCTTCATTGCACGGATCCGAAATAATGTCAATATCAATTGCAAGTACATTCAGCGCCGCATAACAGAAGTAGCTAAAAGTAAGAATTACTAAATATGAATAGGCAATAGTTAAAGGAGAGATACTCGACGGAATAGCATTCTTTGTACGTAGTATGAAGAAGTCCTATCGTTATGCTAAATTTTCCTATTTACATGTGAAGATTTATATTACACGATCGGTAATGTTCATAATATGCAGAGTAAAAGTAGTGCAGACGAAAGTTTTATTAAATATTACGCGAAATACAAGAAAGTATATAAGAAGATACTGACTGAAGCAAAGAAAATGCATTATAACAAATTGATACAAAACGCTACTAATAAAAATAAGATGACATGGGAAATTATAAAACGGGAATCCCGTAATATTGACAACTCAAACAAAAATATCGAATTAATTAATTTTAGTAATAATGTTATTAACGACCCCAAAGAGGTTGCAGAATATTTCAACAATTATTTTTCTAGCATTGGAATGTATGAACTTAATGATACATCAGATTTGCTAATTCAAAACAACAGTAATAGCATTCCATTTATCTCCAACACTCTGTTTTTGACGCCCACTACCCCTCAAGAAGTCATGAGAGTAATAATGAAACTTAAGAATACCACGTCTTGTGGATACGATGAAGTTCCGATGTATGTGCTTAAAAAATCTGCACATATCATTGCGTACCCTCTAGCACATATCATAAACGAATCATTTAAGCAAGGCATATTCCCACAGTATCTAAAAACAACCATAGTGAAACCCCTATTTAAGAAAGGGAATAAAAAACATGTGAAAAATTACCGCCCAATATCTCTCACTTCTGCGTTCTCAAAAATATTTGAAACTGTGATTTGCAATCGAATTAAAAATCACCTCGCATATAACAAAGTGATATCTCAATCCCAGCATGGGTTTCTTCGTGGAAAATGAACTCTAACGGCACTTTCAGTTTTTCTTCAGGACATTTTACATGGACTAGATAATAAGGAAAATTCATTTGGTATTTTTTGTGACTTAAGCAAAGCTTTCGACAGTGTTAACCACAGTATTTTACTAAATAAATTATATCGCTATGGCATACGAGGAAAGTCCTTATCCTGGCTAGAATCATATTTACTAAACAAAACCCAGATAGTTGAAATTAGTCATACTGACGAAAATACGGGTTTAATAACAAAATCAATTTCTTCCCCTGTAAAATTAAAAGTTGGTGTTCCACAAGGCTCAGTACTCGGACCGCTTATGTTTTTAATATATATCAACGATCTTCCTCAACATATCACACAAGGAAATACAATTCTTTATGCTGATGATACTAATGTACTAATCAAGTCCGATATGGCAAATCTGCAACAAAAAATCGACACACAGTATCTCAATTAGAAAATTGGTTTCAACATAATAAACTAAAATTGAACAGCGAAAAAACGAAATACATTTATTTCCATAAGAAGCGGCAGACGATCAATGCTACACAGAAATTAAGCATATTAAATAAGGAAATTACATGTTCTCAATTTACAAAATTTCTTGGTGTAATACTTAATGAAGAGCTAAAGTGGAAAGAGCATATTGATATATTATGTGGTAAACTCTCTTCAACCGTCTTCCTAATTAGGTCATTAGTACCAATTGTTAACAGAAATACTATATTAACGGTGTATCACGCCATGTTCGGATCACAATTAAGATACGGACTGGCTTTTTGGGGTTACTCTCCGAATAGACAGAAACCCTTTTTATTGCAAAAGCAAGCAATAAGAACGATAACTGGCATGTCTAGACGTACGTCATGCAAAAGACTATTTCGAGAATTAAATATATTAACTTTTCCGTCACTTTATATATATGAAGTACTTCTTCTGACATATAATAATACTGATCATTTGAAGAGAAACTACGATAAACACGAACACTATACAAGACACAATCAAGATCTGTCCCTACCCTATCACAAAACAACAATGTTCTCCAAATCCCAACTATATATGGGCATTAAATTTTATAATGATCTACCCGTAAATATTAAGCATGCTAAAGACAAAAACACCTTTAAATCACTGTTAAGAAAACTGCTTATTGAAAAATGTTTTTATAGTGTTGAAGAATTTTCACAGTCAGGAATAAGTTGAAAACTATTGAGTTGTACCTAATAGCAAATGTTTTTTTTCTATGTAAATATACTGTATATTGTGTATTCACTCTACCATTCTTTTTAATTGCACTCTGTATTCTTTATATTTTGTGCTAATTTATCCTTGTCCATTCACTGCAACATAAATCATTTTCTGATAATATTATTTTTGTTAATATGTTTGTATTCTTGTGTGGTAGCAAGTTATTTTCTTTGTAGAATTTGCGTTTCTTTCTATTCTTTGCAATTCTATCTTGTTTATATATTGTATTCATTGTAACATTGTATTGTATTCATTGTAATAGTAATTCTTATATGTTATATGTATGTATTGACGTGTCTGTGTGTGTGTGTGTGTGCAATCTGTATTACATGTATCTGTAATGACGTATTCTATACCAGAATGCTTGTGCATGGAATCTGGTCATCAGAATGAAAATAAATCAAATCAAATCAAATCAAATACTTTCTCTTTTACTCCACATCATTTCCCCTCCCAAAATATCTTAAATCGACATTTCTGACCTGTAGCTTCACTCCGAAACAGTTTTGTAAACTATATACCGACGCGTGTTAGAGAAAAATATTCTCCTGAAATTATTTAAAAGGAATTATGTTAATCGTTAAGAAGACAAAGCCGTAGTAAAGCGACTTCTGCGTTCTTTATTAACAGATTGTCTTTCTTTTGTATGATATATATTAGAAACGATGATCAAGTGCGTAATTTACACCTCAGGCCTAAATACGTACGTAGCACACACAGCTACTTTTTCTGTAAAACCATTCTATAGAGCGCGTCTTCTTAAGCATACCCGTATACGTCTCTAAACATACTCGAACATCATATTTACATTGTTTTAAGATGTTTTTAATCTTTAAAACTATTGAATTGCATTGTGCCAAATTGTATATTTCATTATGCAATTCTATGTTTATGCTTTCCAATTCTTGTTTTCTGTTTTCAGACTTTCGAGATACACAATCACTATCGGACCGTTAAATATACTTAATCGACGAGAATCTGATGATTAAAGTTAACGACAACTTTAACAAACCATTAGCGTTAACCAATGTTAATGAAACAGTCATTTCTCCTAATCAGATGTTAAATGTGCTTAATTTGTTAATTTTTAACCAGCGTTGGTGAAACCGGCCCTTCATCTGAGTATTTTTGGATACGTAGTTCATAGTTATCAATAGATGGAAAGAGGTGAAAACTCGGCTGGATTGTTTACAACTACAAGCAGAAAAAGAAAGTAAAGGACGGTGTTAGCTTGTGCAAGGTTATTTTCTTTGAGAAAGTCTGAGTTACAGTAGTGTGTCTATTGCAACCTACGACCATTATGGGTTACGAAATTCAAAGTAAGAGGGCAAATGTAAGTTTGCACATAATCGATTTTCATATATATTCGATAAATTTAGTAAAGATGGTAGAACTATATTCTGGAAGTGTGAGCAAAAGGACAATTGCAGAGCAAGATTATATACTGTAAACGAAGAAGTAGTCGAGACTCTTCATGTACATTCGCACAATAGTTCTGCAGCAATAATCGAAGTAGATAAAACTAAAATAAGGGAGAGGGCTGAAGACAATGTGGAAGGTACAATTCAGATAGTGAACGAGTGCACTGCTGACCTCTCTGAAGCAGCTCACGGTGTCATGCCGAGATACAATGCGCAAAGGCAAGTTATTCGGCGTGAATGAAATCAAATTGCTGCAGCGCCACCAACCTTTAACTCTTGAAGCGCTTGAAATTTCTGATAATCATCGGATTTACGAACCACAGCAAGGACCACATGAAAATTTTGGTCTTTCAGACAGTGGACCTGGTGTGAACAGAATATTAATCTTCGGATTTTAAAGTCGCCTAAATATACTACAGAGTTCTCGTACCTGGTTTTTCGATAGTACATTCCGTCCAGCTCCTCATTTATTTTCGAAGATCTATATTGTTTTGGCAGAGAGGTTCAGTGGTTTACATCCCATTGTTTCTGGATTGTTACCAAACAAACAACAGGAAACATATGTAGTACGGTTCTTTAACATGCTGAAGGATATTCAACCAGGTCTGGACCCAACATCGATTGCCTGTGATTTTGAAATCGCAGCCTTTCGAGCAATACAGGCTGCATTTCCAAATGCTACTCTACATGGATGTTTTTTCCATGTAACCAACATGAGAAAACATGTAGGAGAACTAGAACTACCTTAAGAATACAACAATGATCCTGATTTCGCCTTGAAAGCAAGCATGATTGTTGCACTGGCATTTGTGCCAATCAACGATATCGATAATGCCATCGATCAGTTAGCTGGTGAACTGCCTTTAGAATTAGTACCCCTTCTTCACTGGTTTGAAGACTACTACGTGGGGAGAGTTAATGGTCAGGGCAATGGTAGGCGCCCACTAGTATTCCTCCTACTATGTGGTCCGTGTATGAGCGGGTATTGAATGAAGAAGACCGTATGAATAACCACGCTGAAGCAGCTCATAGGCGTCTTCAACAAGAGCTTGGTATGGATCACCCGACTATTTGGAAGCTAATAGATGAGCTGCAAAAGGTACAAAAGGGTCGTGATATTTATTACGAACTAGTAACTAGTCATCAACCACCATTAAAGAAGAAAAAGTTCCGTGAAGCTGATCAGCGAATCACACGTATTGTTCAAGACTATCGCAGTCACAATATTACCGACTACTTAAAAGGATTGGCATCCAATTATGGAATGAATCCATAGTTATTTCAATTTCAACAAAAGAAACCTGTTGAAGTAGTTGACATGTGAAGATTCCTGTACTTAATGCAAAGTAGTGTGTATAATTTCAGTATTATTGTTAACGGGAGTGCAGTGTAAGGGCAAAATAGATTGTAACTGATAAAGTATTGTGACAATCCAAATAGTGATTTTTATGTGCAATATAAATATCTGTACTTAAGGAACATTCCTGTTGTTTACAAGGAAAATCTTTACATAACAAACTTGACTGTTAGTTGAATTTTAGAATTTGAATCAAGTATTGTAAGCAATTACAGGCAATTTGTACTGTTAAAATCTGAATTTTCCAATGAATATTATACGTGATCCTGAAATTGGGGGTAAAACACTTAATTATTCGTTGTAATAGTACCAAATTGTTGGGTGATAATTGTTATTAGGATGTAACTATTAAAAGTAAAATTTCTATTTTATACTTTATTACAAATAGTACCAAATTGTTGAGCGATAATTGTTATTAGGATGTAACTATTAAAAGTAAAATTTATATTTTATACTTTATTACAAATATTTACACCATGAAGTCAATATTTTCTCATTTCTAAATCTAGCTTGCAGTGAACTTATTAATTTTACTTTTTCTAAACTAAACTAACCTCATTTTACTTAACCTCCTTAGTCTAACAGATAACGTTGTACTTAATATTCAAGGTTTTGAACAATAAGTTTATATGCATATGTTAATGGCTTTGGACAATGAGTACAAGGAGGTGAAATGAGGTTTCCCATAAGGGTAACAATATCTGTTCCACATTAGATTTTACAGCCTTTAGTGAGGTTGTAAGTGAAGTTAATTTACTTTAGACAAATAAATGAACTTACATATGATCTGAGAAATGATGTGTAGTCATTGATTACTCCCTGTATTTGGGAAAGCTAAAATTCTTGACTTTAGTCATATCGTGCTCCGATTATTTATCGTTACCGTTGTCCATTATCATACCTCTTCCGTTCATGTTTTGAAGTTTTATGCAGATAGAATTGTTATGATTTAGATTAGCAACAGTCATTGACCGTTTAAAGAAACAAGAATTTCGCGTCACTGCGTACCTAACCTCTGTGATAAAATATTGGTGGGAAAATTATGATATACGGATAGTAATACTTGTATTATGCACGCCTATCATTTTTCTACCATTGAAAGTTATTACTAACACACTGAAAAAAATAGATTTAACTCGGCCTTATTATTTTACTACTTATTTTGGTGTGTCTTGTATTACTGATGTGATCTAACTAAACCTAAACTTAAGTGCCAGTGGTGATACATTTGATCCTTCAACATACTATCCTATCCTACAGGTGATAGTAAAATTTTCCAAACCTAACCTATTGATAGTGAATCTATAAGAAGCCTAACCTATTACTCGTGATTTCTAACCCTTCAATTGACACTGTTTGAACGTAGTGATCACCTGGTTTCTGATAGTGGTTTCTAAACCTGCAACTATCCTAAGGCGTGTTAGTTGAAATCAACCCAACGTGCAAGCGAATGTGCCTGAAATGATTTTAACGTGTTAGTGATCGTTTATCGTAACATAACATAAATGGTTGCTTTAAAACAAACTAATAGTGGGTTCTTAGTGGAAAGAACAAGCCCAACGTACTAAATGATTATAGAAAGTGGTACGAACTAAGTTGTAAGTTACCTACGAGTAAGAGTTGAACTAAACTAACCTATATTCCATGAAAGTATCTGACTATTGTAGGTGGATAAGCACAGGCGTAACTAGCTATCGACTGTCAATCTTTTAGCTATCGACCTTATGAATGACGATCTTTTTGTACTTCGACCTATTAGTCTGTCGATCTTATTCGATGTAGGTCTTTTTGTGAGTTTATCTTTCTGACCTTCGCTTAGGGATATCGAACTATTTGACTGTCGGGATTTTTTGTGGAACTTTTGCTTCTTCGCCCTGGATTGCAGATCTTATTGGTTGTCGATCTTATTGGTTGCCCATCTTATTATGTGTCGACCTTTAGGTGTGCCGATCGGTTACGTTACACTGGTTACGGTTTTCGCTATTGTCTTTAGTTAGTGTTATGTTGAGGGAGTTTCGTTTTGTTCACCTTAATTTTTTTTCAAATTAAAGTTAAATATTTTCAATATAGCAATTTTGTGTGGAAATTGAATTTCCGCGGCTCTTAAGTCCACAAAGCAAAGCGAATCGAATGACTATCATCTTCGGTCTCAGGGACGTCAAAATAACTATTTCGCAAGGTTCGATCTAAGCCCAGCTCTCATGGTTGGGATCCTCTCCTTGTTAGACTTAAGAAATAAAAGAGTAATAATTTCCAACATTTTCAATTTTTTTCACCCCGTCAGGTACGTTAATAATTTCAGTTTTCCTCCCTTGGCGCCGAATAGAACTGGTGCCCAAATTGCGGCACGAAACGGAGGCGCCGAAACGTAACGGACCCATCATACTGCCATTTGCCTTGTGTGTCCCCGGAAAGAAAATTCTTCATTTTTTACCATCTCCCAAATGCCTCAGTAACTTGGTTTTCGGTTTCTTAAAGAGAATGTGTTACAGTGGTCATTTTTCTGTCAAAGGTACTTCGACTATCGATGTTTCCTAATGTTCACGACATGAAACAATGGAACATATCCACAAATGATCAAGACATCTCTTTATTTAAGGTTACAATTTAAAGTTGAAAAGTCACCCAAGAAAATGTTGATACTGGCAAGGTGGACGCAACTTTACGCCAATGCGATGGATTTCTGTGGTCTCCAATTTCTGACATAACTAACTTACTTTTCGATAGCTTTTAAAGTTAAGAACATGAAACCATGCAACATATCCAAAAATAATGCAAATATTACTATAATTAAACATAATATTGAAAGTTGAAAAATCGAATTGTATCCGTGGTTATTCTTTTCTGTCAACGTTACTTTAATTTTCGGTATTTCCTAATGTTTATGATATAAAACAATGCAAGATATTCAAAAGTTATCAAAATTTCTTTATTCGTATTGTGCAACACAGGATACCCAATTTCCATCATAATTCTAACGCAGACATTTTCATTTCTCTTGACTTGAAAAACAGACACGCGAAGGTAACTAAATTATTAAAAATTTCTTTATAAAATAATGCAGGACACACTCAGGACCAACGACCTTCTTCCGCTTTTTAACCTAAGAGTACCCAGACAAAATGAACGTTTCCAACACCATTTGTACCTCTCAAAAAATAGATTGTGCTTGGTCCAACGATCTCTTGAATACAGATTGTCATATCTTTACCATACTCTTCCTTTTCCACCAGATTTTTGCCTCAGTAAAAGTAAATTTCTAAAAAATTATGAGAATCTGAGCTTATTCCTACTGTATAATTATTATTATTTGTTATTATTATTTTTATTATTATTGTTATATCACATTGTTACAAGAACGATGTAAAATTGCCTTTGCTGTATCCGTGCTAACTTATAATAAATAAAATATCACTATAAATAAGCACACTATTCAAAGTTGTAAAGTCACGCAGGATCATTTTCTAAGTTGAAAAAAGCTCATATGTAATTTAAGACTTTTGGGGATCAATGGTCTATTTTCTATGAAAAGTTACATCAACGTTCGTTATTTCCTCATGTTCAGCACATGAATCAATGCAACCTATCCAAAAGCGGTCCAAATAGCACTATAATTAAGCTTTTTATCGAAAGTTAAAGAAAAGGTTCTTGATGCCACCCAATGCCTGGTTTCCGTACCGACACTTGCCTTGGCTGTTCCCGGCAAAAGTTTTCTTCGTTCTACCATCTTCCAGACAACCAGACAGTGCAGAATTTTATTCAAATCCCAGATATTAGTTAACAAGGAAATAACTATATGCTCTGATTGTCGCAATATCATTTCCATAGTTTCAGCATATTACACTTTTACGACGCCATCTTGAAAATAATGATTTCTTCAATAAATTGTGCTATATACTGATCCAATGATGTGTCAATCCGTTTACTAGATGACAGCTTCAACTTCAAAATGCTTTGATTCTATTTGTACACACACGTTAAAATAGCTTAAAACACATCTATTTCTAACTAAACAAAAGTGTAAGATCGAATTGAAATTTTAGTTATGGGCTTTAGGCACCTAAGGCTAAGGCCGAGATAGGAGAAGTGTCGGCCAAAGCCTATATTCAAGGTGCCGTCCCGGCTTTTGCCTAGTGCGACTGAGAAAAAGCTGGAAAAAAACTCAGTCAAAATAGTCGGCCGTTGAGATCGAACCCAGGACCACCCGAATGCTACGCCAACGTTCTACCACTGAGCTACGGCCGCTCGGTTCATATGTGCATTGCTCTGTGTGTTACTCTTCAACTTTCTTTTCGTTTTGTCTACTCGGATTAGGTTAGGATGGAAGTTATATTATCATTTGTTGTCCCGTTTACAAGATGACAACTGGAACTACTGGGTGAGTCAAGATGCTTTGTCCCTAATGGTACACGTTATAGTAACTTAATAAAATACACCTACACTAAACAAAAGTGGTAGATCGAATTGAATTTTATTTATGGCCTTTAGGCATCTACGGCTCAAGTCGGGTTAAGGGAGAGGAAATGATGTTGAAAGGTGACGGCCAGGGTCTATATTGAATGTACCATCCCGGCATTTGCCTGGTGCCACTGACGACAAACTGGAAACACCTCACTCAAGATGGTTGACCGCTGGGATCGAACCCAGGACCTCCCAAATGAAACGCTAACGCTCTATTACTGAGCTACGGCCGCTCGGTTCATATCTGCATTGCTTTGTGTAACTGTTCATCTTAGTCGTTTTTTCTACTCGGGTTAGGTTAGGATGAAAGTTATATTATTATTTGTTGTCACGTTTACAAGATCACAGCTTCAACTGCTGGGAGTCCAATTACTTTGTTCGTATTTGTACATGTTAAAATGGGTCTAGGTCAGAAATCCCAAAAGTAAAAACGGTCACAACCCCCACACAAACGGTCAGAATCCCCAAATGCGAAAACGGTGAGAACCCCCACACAAACGGTCAGAATCCCCAAATGCGAAAAAGGTCAGAACCTCCACGCAAATGGTCAGAACGCCCACACGGTCAGAAACACCAAGCGTAAAAGCGGTCAGAACCCTCACACAAACGGTCAGAGTCCCACACGCCAGAACGGTCAAAACTCCGCACGAACAGTCAGATCCCTCACGCAAACGGTCAGAATCCCCAAATGCGAAAAAACGGTCAAAATCCCCACATAAATTATAAGAACACCCACACACATGGTCAGAACCCCCACATACATGGGCAGAAACCCCACACAACAGTCATAAAAACCACACCAATGGTCAGAATCCGCAAATGCGAAAAAGGTCAGACCCCCGCCACACACACACACACACGGTCAGAAACACCAAACGTAAAAGCGGTCAGAACCCTCACACAAATGGTCAGAAAGCCCACACGCCAAAACGGTCAAATTCCCGCACGAGCAGTCAGATCCCCCATCGCAAACAGTCAGAAAACCCACACAAACCGTCAGAAATCCCAAACTCTAAAACGGTCAAAAACTCTAAACGTAAAAGCGGTCAGAACACCCACACAAACTGGCAGAACCACACACAAATTGTCAAAACTCCCACAAACGGTCATAAATTCCTTACGAACTGTCAGAGCCCCCACACGAACTGTCAGAGCCCACAAAGGCAGAAACTGTCACCAGAAGTGTTAGCTTAAACTGTCGATCAACCCTAAAACTTAGATAATTATATTTCAAAATAAAATTAGCAATGTAATAAATAAAAATTAAAAAGCCAAAAGTGTTCTTGATAGGAAATTTTGGTAAACTTGATACCGGAACACTGAAGTTGGCAGACTTCTTCGTTAAGGTGTAAGTGTTAGCGATGGGCGGAACTGTTAATTTCTCGTAGCAGTAATAGCAGTATTTGCTATATGTAAATATTTGTTTAAAATAGCAGTTTAAACAAGTTTAAAAATATATTTAACTGGTAGTTATTTATTCCCAGCCCCTTTAGATCAGATTAGCTACCTGTAGCCTGTTATGAGTGCAGTATTACATGTTAGATAAGTAGGCTTCGGATTCTTAGGTTTGATCTTATTTTATTCCTGCATAGTTAATGGAGAAATTTCGTGTTTTCTTTACATTTTAAGTTGTCATGAGTCAAAGGATAATAATTTTATAGGACCTAAAATGTCCTAATTTAGGGGTTAGGACCCAAAATATCCTAAATTAGCTTTTGTTTGTGATTCCGTCGTTTGTGCTACACAGTACCGTGAAAAGTACTGGAAACAATAACGAAAAATATTTTCTTCCTTCGTGTTATTCTAGGAAAGTGAAGTGATATTTGTGCTAAAAAGATTTCAAATCTAGATTTTTTTTAAATATATTAGGTTGTGGAAAAGTATTTCTAGAAAAGTAAAGTCATAAACAGGCTATGCTTATGCTTTACCAGATTTCAACTATCAGTAACAATTCCAGGTATCAAGAGAAGTTTTATTGATATTTTCATTCCTTACAAGATTGGTTAGCTTAATGTTCACCGGCGGGGGCTAGTTTTTCATTGTCTGGTTAAAGTACAGGTTAGCTAGTAACTAACAGTTAAACTCTAACTGGTGGTTTACTCGTTTTTCAATGTCTAGTTAATGCATAACCAACAGTTAAACTGAGCAAACTGGTAGTTAAATTAACCCGTACTTCTACCTCCAGTTAACGCGCTAACTGGAGGTTTTAAAAAAGTTTAGCAATTGCCACCTGTGAAAGTTGTTGCATATGATTTCAGATTCATCCTCTTCTGATGAAGAGGATGATAGAATTGTATTAGAACACATAAAGAAAACATCACAGTTCTTCTACCCAACTTTTTAACATCTTTTTTTATTTTTTTAAATTCAGATTCAGTTAGGTGCGGTACGAAAAATTTTGTTTTGTGCTGGCTGGGGCATGAAGTCAGTTTGTGTTTGCACTCCCTCAAAATGTAAAAGTTACAAGAATGATGGAAGTGTGTGGTGTTGAAACACGATGTTTACTTTTGGAGCTCCAAAAATGTAAAATTTACAGAAGAAATGTAATATTTTCAATTTGTGTGTAAGCATTGAAACGGAAAATAGAACGAAGGTTGTAGTGATGCAAATGTGAAAAAGCAAAAAAAAAGTGTCTGGAACTTTAGTTGCTTTCGAGTTGAGAGTGCACATTGAGTGAATGTTAAAAGGCAGATGCATCGCGTATAATGAAAACATGTTGTAAGGTAACTTTAACTGCCTTTGCTACTCGACATGTGTCCGTGATTTTTCTATCAAAATACGTGTCATCCATAATATGAAGTATGAATATTAAGTAGGTCGTTAGTATTCTTGCGCATGCCGCCATATTTGTATGTGTTGATCAACACGAGTGCTTATTTAACAAAATAATAATAACACATGATATTTAGAAACGCTTTTTGGATTTCTAGTTGTAGCTAGATGTTATGTGTGAATTATTTACAAAGGAATGAGTGGTGCTGAACGTACGTGTATACATGTATCAGTAGTTGACCGAAGCTGCGATCCCAAAAGTAAAGAATATCCGTATGATTGTTAGACAAACTCATAACATTCTCCAAACGATAATGATAATAGAAAAACGACCATCTTTACTTGATTACTCTCAGCTTCCACAAGTTATTGACCCATGTGTACAAACTATACCACTCATTCCCTTGCAAATAATTATTAGTGACACTTCTATACAACTCCTAGTGCCAGAAATACGAAAAGTGTCACGAAATGCTGTGTCATTACTATTTCGTTAAATACTCAATCCAGTTGGTCAACACACAAACATGGCGGCATATGAATACTAATAGCGACACTTCGATTTATGAATGACACTACATTTCTACGAAAAATCATGTACGTGTCGAGTGAGTGAATACGATTATTTAATGTCAGGTTACAAAATGTTGTTCATTATACGCGATGCGCATGACGTTTGTCAGATACTCCATGTGCTCATTCCCAACACGCAACCACATAAACTAATTTTTGCTCTCATTTCATACTTCCATGACTCGAAGCTTCGTTAATTTTTGCAGTTCAACACTTCCACTCACGTTGGAAATCTTACATTTGTGCTGCAAATTTTACATTTTTTGTGGGTCATTAAGTAAAGTTTACCCAGCAAATAATAAAGCTAATGGAATCAAGATGATTAAATATCCCTTTACCCCACTTAGTGAATTATTTACAAGGGAATGAGTAGTGTAGAACGTACACATTGATCAGTAGCTGGCGGACGCAGGGGTTGCAAAAGTGAAGTTTATCCATATGATTATGAAGCAAACATAATATTCATAAAATGATAATGAAAAACAATAATAAAATTATTAAACATTACTCCACTTTACACTTTACCATATCCCTTTTTCCTTGGGAGAGTACTAGTTGCGGGTAACAAAAAAAAGTTTAAAACATTCATATTCAATTTCATGAAGTACATGAACTTTGCTGACCACCTGTAGTGTTTTCCAATTACTGTGAAGTATATAAATACAGAGATTCTGTTAGACCACCCAATGTGTAATTCCCGAAAATTCTCGAGTACAACCTTAAATTTTTTACAATTAAAAATAAATAGGAAAAACTGCAAAACTCTCTTTAGAAGCCCTAATTTTGGTTATACCCTCCCAAACTGAAAATCTTAATTACTTTGTTAGTTGCAACCGAGCGAAATAAAACGCATCCAAAACCCGAAGAAACTTGTTCTCTGCCTATGAACTCTTTCATGAAAAAATCATGAATTTAAATTACGGTACTGTATTTCTTGCTTGTCGTTGTTTGAAATCGCGCTCATGTTCTTCGAACTACCTGTTAAGTTCCGCTTTACTTTACTTTATGGGCCGCAAAAAAGGTAAAATTTACACGAGAAATGTAACATTCCTAACGTGCCTAGAAGTGTTCAAATCCTAAATGTAAGTTTTGAAATGAAGGTGTCAAGTGAGAAAGAAATAGGGAAAGGTGCTAGGGTCTATTTAGTTTCTTCCGCGTTGGGGGGTTAATACATGCATTTTTTAGAACCCCATGTACATCGTGTATAATATAAAGCATCGAACTGGACTTCAACTAACCCCTCTTGACTGGTCCGAGATACTGTCCGTGTTTTTTTGTGGCAAAATACGTGTAATTCATAAGACGAAGTTTCGCCATAACTCCTCACGGGGCTATGCTTATTATATGTTGATGAACTTCATATTAATTAAATGATAATGGCATATAGCTTTCGTAGCACTTTTAGGAAGCTGGGTTGCCGGTAGGTGTTTATAGATGTGTGGTAATTGTTTGGAAGGAAATAAAGCATATAGAGCCTTACATATAGCACGGAAGCTGCGGCCATAACTTGGAGTTTATCTATTTTCCCAGAGTGTATAAGGATATGCGGGCCAGCGATCTAAAACCGTCACGCCTACGTAAAAAGTAAACTTTGTAAGCTTAATTTTGTATGGGAGATTTTTAGTAACTGAATTCGGTCCGTCACGATTATGAATGCGATGCTAATTAAAATTCAGATCCATGCACCAGCCGGGATTCGAATCCTTCGAGTCGCTTACGTAGCCCCCCAACCCACACGGCTACCAGGTCGGCGTCACATATACATATTTTTTTAGATAGTAAGTCAACTCTTTACATATGTGTGTTTACTACCTTATTTCTTTATTCCACAAATATCTTAATTAAATCAAACATTCATATTTCTTACTTCAGAAACTAGCGAATTTGATGCGTATTTTGTTTAAAACTTACTGTGCTATCCTCTATTCTACTGTTTTTATAATTCCTGAACAACTCCCAAGATGGCGAAATAGTAGAAATCCATTGCCAACCGTCGCACTGTTCCCACTAACCAAAAGTTAAGTAACCACCAGTTAAAAAGCAAATGAAAAACTGATATTAAAGTTAGAGTTCAGGTTAACTTTAAGTGGCAGTTAGTTAACTGGAAAGATAACTGGACAATGAAAAACTAGCCCTAGTAAATAGTGTTAAAAGAAAAGTTTCGAAGTGCATAATAAACAGTGTTAAAATGTAAGCAAATGTAGGGCATTGTAAATTTATTAAATGTAATTTTTATTATCTTACAATTGTTTCATCGACTTACCTTTTGATACTTGTCATAGTTGTCAATATCCTAGGAACGTGAAGTTCTTATGAAACAAGAAAAGGGGAAAATGTAAAACAAAGCGTCCTAAGTGGGCGAAAAGTCGCCATAAATATCTCGACAAATAACAACGTAAGCTACAATTGATGTTGTACAGATACACTTATTTACTTTATGTTTGTTATTGACAAGTGCAACTTAGAGGTAATTTCTATTATTGCTGCTTTAAGCCATTTAGTTCCTCGACAATAAAATTCTTACGTTACAAAACCCGTCTATGTGGCACTCTCTCAATCATAAACTTTGCGGAAACATATGTATTGGGTGCTTCCTTGATTATGATTTACAACCAGACACAGCTTACATAATTATTTATGGAGATGACATAATTTATGACGTTGTCTTAAATGTCTTTTTTTGTAATGCAAAACATAAAAATCTAAACATTTTTAAAATCCTATAAAATTCTAAAATGCACTTTTTAAAATCCTAATTAGAACTTTTTAGAACCTATAGCCTATAGATAGTGTACATGTGTGTAAGGAGTATACGCGCGATGTAATGGACTACTGTTAGAACTTGTTAGAGTAGTTCATATTATAACCGTTGGAAAACTATTTTCGGAACCTGAAATAACTGGTTACTGGTGGGGAAGGAACATTACATCAAAATACATTTAAATAAGAGACGTATTAAGATGTGAGACCTTATGAGCGGAATTTCTGTTTTATGCTGGATTAGTAAAATTTTAGGCGCTACTATTTCTTCTTTTTATATTACGATGTAAAACTTTCCTTTTTCTGAAGCCGAGAGAGATATATAGGTTTGAAGTCGATTTTTGACTACCAGATTAGATCACGTGTTAGTACTATAAGAAAGAAAAATCAACAAGCTTCAAGTCACCCCTTTTATAGCAGACTGCGCAGACAGAAACGGTGCCAGGTTCGTTTCTGTTCTTATTTTCATTTTTTATAGATCTGCTTTCCCTTTTTATCTCCATTCTTTTTATACTATTTTTGTTTCCATTCTTTTTATATTCTTGCTTTTGACTAGCATTATTTTTTATTCCAAATTACTTTGGTTAGGATTCGTCTGATAGGCAGAGGTATCAATAATGTTCACCTTTTCGGAAATCTATTATGAGTTCTTCGGTAGACCAAGGTGGTAATGTTTGTGTACTGGAACACTGCTGGTTTGACATATGATTGTGCATTGGGAAATTAGTTTGTTGTCGATTGCTGGGCTTTGGAAAAAATGGTAATTGACTTACTGAAGGTTGATTATTAAGGTTTTTATTACTGTTTTGTTGATATACAGGTAATTGGTTATAAGGATTGCTATAGTAAGAACTTGTGTTATAGGCATTTGGAAAGCCGAATTTTGCTGTAAACTTGAATTTTGTGTAGTTTGCAATTGTTGACTTTGATCAGTTAATGCCAAAAGTGCTTGTGATCTTTCCATAAATTCCTTTTTCTTTAACAAATCGGTTGACTTTTCCAATCCATGAAGACGTTTCTGGAGATCTGGCACCGATGTGTAACTTTCTAAAGCAATCTTTATAAGAAATACATTAGTTAATCCCATTGACAAAAAATGCACCTTTTGTTCCTCCGGAGCATCCGGTATATTATGTCTTATAGCCCTCAGTTTTCGCAAAAAATATGAATCAATCGGTTCATCCTGTTTCTGTTGAATCATATTAATTTCCATTTCGGCCTTGTATAATGGAATTTTAGGTCTACATAGGCCCATAAGCTTGTCTTTTTACTGATGGTAAGTGGTTTCTGCCAATGAATTTTGTAACTGGAGTTGAAAGACTAAATCCAGAACAGTATCTTGAAGGTACATTATTAGTAATTCTACCTTCTTCGCATCATCCCATTGTTAACGAGGCCAAATGTTCAAACAACATGAAGAATCAATCAGGATCCTCATTTATGTGGCCAGAGAATTTCATTAGATGAGGCAAATTAAAAGATGGTCTAGTTACCATATTATAGTTTTCGTTATTACGCTCGTTAGATTCTGACTCAAAATTTCCAGATCTATTGCCTGACCTAGTATTTACTGGCATTTTTTAAAAAAATATTGTCGTTTAAAAAGTCTGCGACCTAGTTTCCTGTCTTAACTATATTTGTCATATATCGTACCTTATATATTTTCTTCTTAGGGAAAAAATGTCCGACAATCACTTCACAGGGATTGATGTTATAGATAAAAAATGTTACACGTTCATATTGCTAGTACTGGTTTTCTGGGCTTTGTGCACTTCTGGGCACTTAATTTCTGTTCCACCACTTAGATGTGTGGAAACGACGCCTTCACCACGTAATGTTCTTGATGATTTCTTATAGTGTGCTTTAGGTAGAGTCAATAGATACACGGGGTTGGTTTTAACCCACAACCAGTTTTATTATAAAATGAATAAGTTATTATGGTTACTAAACACAGCGTCCCATAGGATACTAAATACAGAATATTTATGAGCTAATGAATAGCTTATAGATTTCTTCTATTTGGATATACTCCTTCAAGATGATTTAATTTGAGGTGTCGCACCAGAAGCAGGCCTTCTGCATGCGTATGGATAACACCAGAAGCAGGTCTTCTGCGTGCCTAAGGTAGTACCAGGAGCAAGCCTTCTGTGTACAGGCATGATATTTGGTTAAGGTACAGCGTATACCATGAGCAAGCCTCTTGTTTATGCAAGGATAGCACCAGGAGAAAGCCTCTTGCGTGCCAAAGATGCAAGGTTACTATATTCTCTATAGGTTGCGCCAATAGGAAATGCTCTGCGCGCGCGTTGTGGTTACGTCATCCTGGGCGCACACGTGCAGTGAGATTTCAGCAGAAAGTTAAATAAGTGTGTGCAGAGCTTTCATTGACGGATGTCTTATCTGTCAATGAAATCGCAATTTACTTACCTGAAGAGTACTAATGAAGAAATTTACTACAAATAGAAATCTGAAATATTTGCAAATGATATATTCGTATAAGCACTCGAATTTCCCCTCCACACAACTTGCTTAAAACAAATAGTATTGCGTGGACATTTCTTGATATATCAAAATATCTAGGGTTTCTAAATTTAATACTTTTTTTTTAATAAAAAAGGGCACAAAGAGTAAAATCTTTGCTGTTTTTTTTTTTTTTTTTTTCAAATTATATTTTTCGATTTGTTGATTGCCTATTAATTTTATGCCGGTCGCTTTGGAGTAACTTTTTCTTCTAATGTCAAATACGATAAAAATTATACTAAAATAGGGAAGTGTTGAGAAGATTCGCTGACAGTATTCTTTCTTCAGTTAGGCCTACACCAGGCTAATGCCGGGACTTCAGACTAAGCTTTGGTTGACTTTCCTCTCACACTTCCTCTCCCCACTCGTACTTCAGCTTCAGCCAAAAATGTCTAAAGGTCAAACATACAATTCAGTTCCCAACAAGGTATAAGAAACAAAAGGAGAAAGTGTTGAAACGGTGAATCATATGTAAAGTTAAAAAAAAAAAAAGTTGAACGACGAATGTTCAAAATTTATTCGCAGCGCATCATAGTCACATTTTTGTTTCAATTTGAATTTTATTTATGGCCTTTAGGCATCTAAGGCTTAGGCCGGGATAGGGGAGAGGAAAGGATTCGGGAAGGTGTCGACTAGGGCCTACATTGAAGATGCCATCCTGGCATTTGCCTGGTGTGACAGGGAGAAACCTCAGTCAGCATGGGCGCCCGCTGGGTTCGAACACATGACCTCCTGAATGATACGCCAACGCTCTACCACTGAACTACTTTTTAAAGGTGAAATGCACCCTAACCTAATGCGCCACCCAACTGGTTTAACTCTTACAACTCTTTCAACTGATTTTCCCTAACTACGCACAACACAGTTAAAAATCACATCCATGCCCGAGGCGGGATTCGAACCCACGATCCTTGACTCGAAAGACTAGCGCGTTAGACCGTTCGGCCACCTGGATCGGTTTAGCATTTTCTATTTTCTCTCACGGTGGCTCGGTACGTAACACGTATGTTTTTTGCTATGATATAAGTTGTGGAGCCTTCTATTAATAGTTCGAGGAACAAATTTTTAGTCAATAAATACAAAGATAGCAAAAAAAAAAAAAAATCTGCACGGTCACAAGCGGGTCATTTATCTCAGGCCATTTTGGCTATTTTTGTAAGGACATGGGTATAAGCCAGATGATCTCAGAGTGAAGGTTGAAATTGTGATTACCTTGATTTTTGCCAGAGAGAGAGAAAGGAGAAAATGCTATCCTTTGTGAAGTTTATTGACATATCTTGTCGCCAACGCTCTACCATTGACCTATCAGACAAAATGCTATCTTGTTTATGTCACCTTTAGTCGACTTTACGCCTTGCTAGTTGTTTGAAACGAACTGTCGTCGATACGCTGATTATTCAGACTGTGTACTTAATCGAGAATGCAAAATCGACTTTTCTATGCTTTTTAATCTGAAAATCCAAAAGCACGGGACTTCAGGGTAGGCGAGAGATTACCGTATTTGCTTTCGGTGCGAGTGGTCACGAGTTCAAATCCCACAGAGGCCTATTCGTAGCGTTTTCGTAGTGCTCTCAAACGGGTCGGATTGAACTTTAACCTTCTCAACCCCACCTGTTGAAAGCACTACTTTTCCCACTGGGAGCTGATTAAAAGACGACGAGGATCTACTCATTCATCGGGCACGATGTTAAAAAGTAGCATTTCAGATTAGATAGATTAGCGATATGTTTTAAATCATCTTTTCCACACTTTCCGCGCCCGTGAATCAGTGTTAGAGCATTCGCTTGATATTCGCTAGGTCCTGGGTTCGATCCTAGCGGCCAACCATTCTGTCTGAAGTTTGTCCAGGATAGTACCTACAAAATAGACCGTCTACCCTCCACAATCATCTCCCCCACCCTATCCCGCCCTGAGCCTCAGATGCGTAAAAGGCTTAACATAGGTTCAATTCTACACTTTATCGTAAAACAGTTTCAGCATGATAATTAAAAAAACTTTTGCCGCCTATCCTGACAGTTTTCCTGGATTTTCTGTTTCACCAGGTGGCAGGTATCTCAAGTAAGACCGTGGCCGCTACCTTCTCTATCCCTATCAACCGGAAGAGTTATTGTCAAGGGACATCATGCTTCAATCTTGATGGATGCTAAAAGTTGAATACTGAGCCCAGAAAATAAATAGAAATAGAATAAAATTATAAGAATGAAAGGGCTATGGTTATTGTTAGTAATCATTTAAAGTGTCTTTTCCCTTTCTTGTCTGCAATTCTTACTGCAGTTTCATATTAGGCCTACTTTGTATAATAATATAATAATAAAAGAACGAGTAATGAACTGTTTCCTTCAAAATTGCTTGTTTAATGTTTAATAGCCATATTCAGGAACTTTTTAGGTGTGATTAATAACTGATTCATACTGTTCTTTATACATAGCGATTTTTATACCTCCTAAAGGCTGATGATAATCCTGCCCTTTTTTCTGTATCATGCACATAGACTTCTAATAACCTAGAGGAATGTTTTCTCAGAGCGTACTTGCAAACCACAAAAGAATACATCATTCGTACAACGGAGAAAGCTGAAAATTGACCAAGCTACCGGGGTGACATCACGCCTCACAGGCAGAATTTCGATGCCTCGAAAGCGCCATCTGCGCCCCCCCCCCCCCCTGCAAAGATGTTCCAGAAGCAACCCTTCTGCGAACAGGTAGAAGAGGAGATGATCACCCGAGAGTCGAGTGATGCCTTGTAGAACAGAACAGAACAGAAATACTAAGATAGTCGGGCCCCTCCAAGGAACGCCCCAGTGTGTGGATCACCACCATGATACCGTGATCCTCCGCATGCTATTAAGTAG
>JAGDQP010010428.1:36106-55852 GCA_022664845.1 Lepisma saccharinum
CGACGACTTCTAGATGGGTTGGATGTGCAATGTCCTCCTCAATTAACCCCGACAAGATAGAGAGATCCCTCACACAGCGATCTTAGAATTTGCCACCGAAAGCTCTAGTGCTGAGACTCAACCTTGTCAACGTTAAAAGATTCAGACTCCAACCGCCTGAAAAGGACCAAAAAAGAAAAAGAAAATATGATTAATACACAAATATACACAACACTAAAAAACACTTTTGCGCTGTTTGCTCTTACTTAGCAATAAAAATTGCTGTTTGAAGAGTTTTAGCAATAAAAATTGCTATCCAAGGTAACTTCGCTTTTTCAATGTAGAGTACGAACCTCACTACAGTATTTCGCTTTTTCAGGTGGGATTACTGCACTTCTCAGTACGTCGAGTCTTATTACAACACAAGTGTAACGACCAGACAAAATCTTCACAGTCGCGCAGCAACCCACGGAGAGAGCTCCCCTTCCGCCAATGGCATCTATGAGAACTCTGCCTTGTAGACTGAGCTGCGGCGTTTTATAGGTTCAATTTTGTGGGAGGTCCTCTAAATCCATTCTTCGGCGACTGCAACTCCATCTTCAGGTCGATATCAACTCCATCTGTTGTATCCATGTAGAGTTGTTGTCGTCTGCTGATGTGTCGCTTGCTGTTTGTTGTCATTACATCACACATGCTTGTTTACTACAAGAATTACTATTATTTACACTTCTAATGTGCACGTGTGAGTAATACACGGAACATTGCAATATATATTTTTTTTAGGGAGAAAGGGAAGAAACTATATATTACAATTCCGTTCGCACTAAGTCTCCTTGAATCACAAAAACACTGTAGAGCTTGAATATGAGTTTGTTGCACTCAAGAAGAGCAGTTGGTTTTGGTAGCTGTTGAATGTAGCAGTAATGGTAGTACACACATATCAAAACTGATATTCTGGTCAGCACTAACTTTTGCTGTAACACAATATCACAGTAGAGCTTGATTGTTGCTAAGTTTCACACGAAGAGAGCAGGAAGCTACTGAATGGTAGAATAATGTAGAGAGCGATAGACAACAGTAGGACCACTTTAACCCTCAAAGTTAGTTAAACGGTGCAAGACTCCTTAAAAAGGACCACACAAATCGATCGGGTGCACCTTAAAACATAGCAGTACCAAATTTCGTGCACATCGGTCCCGAAATAACAGTGCTACGAGTGTTTTAGCGGTCCTCGTGTATCAGGAGAATAGTGAAGTGGGTGGTGGGATGAAGTGGATAATTTCAAGTATTAGGAGAATACCTCCTATATGATTATATTCCCTTAGTACAGATGGTCCACTTAAACCCTCCTAGCGACTTTATTTGGTGTCCGATCTTGATGAAATTTGGTAAGTCTTTGTTTTATGGTCCGCCCGATCGATTGGTGCTATCTCTGCGACACACCATTCTTCCCAAAATAGACGTACAAAGTGGGCTTCGAAGGACATCACTTCACCGAAGCAAGCACTCAATGTAAATGCAGTACATGTTTATTAGTGCTTATGAAGAATCACTATAATGGGAAAATGAAAACGGCTCTGGGCTATAATGTGAGTACCATTCCGGTATTCGCCTGGTGTAAATTCTGAGGCCTACATTCCCTAATGATTCGCAGTGCAGTGCAATGCAGTAGATGTTATCCCTTTCAGACCACACACTCACTTTTGTGAGGGTATATTTACATAGCCTTTGGTACTTGGGAAGAGTTGGGCCCGGTCTCGCACGATTGTGAGGGTATGTTTATAATGTTTTAAGTATAGCCTTTGTTCCTTAGGAGAAGTTGAACTCGGTCTCGCATGATCATGGGGATATGTTTAGTGTTTGGAAGGACTTGAAAACGGTTTCACATGATTGTGTGGGTATACAGAATGAGATTTCACACCAGAAGTGAACAGTAAATGGTAATTTGCATTGGCAATGAGCAATAAATGGTAAAATATATTATAAAAACTTTGGTAAACTTTATTTTTATATGGGCCAGTCTAGTAACTTTGGACTTCGGCCCGTCACGATTCGCCCATTTACAGCCAGTTAAAGTCCATGCCTCTGCTGGGACTCGAACCCGGGACCTTCGAGCCGATGGCCTACCGCCGCAGACCGCTCGACCACCCGGCCGGCAAATAAATATATTATAAGTACACCATATTATAAGAGTATTGGTAAATGTATATATAAGTATCCGATATATGGAACCTTTGACTGTTTTGACTCGTTATTGGTATTTGTCCGTGTCGACGGTGTGCTGGAACAGTTATAATTTACCTACTCAAGTGAATTACAATTTTTTATACAGCACGTGTATTTATTAACACAATTAGAATTTACAAGTATTGTAATTATATTTTTTTTATAAATAGATACAAATACTTTCCACCTTACATGAAAATCAAAATAACAGTTAAATCTCTTAGTTTAGTACCACTTTTTCTATGTTTCAACTACAGAATGTGTTAGAATAGATTACAAATATACAAAACATGACACCGTATAGTGATATTTAAAAGTATTACTTTCTTACCGCAAAAGAAAAACAAAATATGTTTGTCCGTCGTGACGCTGTCGAAAAAAAAAAACAATTTGTCTAGAAATACAGCTTTTTTTCCATATGAATTCATTCAACTTAATAATTTCGATTTATGTTTTATCATGACTTAAATTATTAAAGAATTTTATGGGCCTCAGAACCGAACGCTTCTTGAAGCAGTTTTATTAACTCACAATAAGGAAAGTGACTCTTAAATCACGGTATCACCTCAATTGTCTGGTGACGCTGAAAAAAGTAAGTAAAACTTCTCTTCGAATGTCTGTCTCCTGTAACCCTCACTATACAAAATCTTACCGCACACAATGAACACGCTTCCAGTGAGTCAGTTCTTTGTTTTATTATTATTACAGAAACATCGAATACTGATTAACATTTCAGGAGACAGTACTAAAGAAAGTTAATAATTCAAATATATGACAGTCATGGCATATCAGAATTCTTTTCAAGATTCAATCACTGACTTACTGGCTCTAGAAAGTAACACGTTGTAGATAACATACATTCGTTCTTATTTGTAAAAGTGCATTTTAAAAGCACGCACATACTGATTAATGTAACTTACATGATCAAAGTAATAAAAAATAGAATACTCTGATAGATAGAAAATTTATTTCCCCTTATTCTACACCGAATATAGTAGACAGATGCCTTAACTGATTTGTTTATAGCACTTTCTTGTGGTATGTTGAACTCGTCAAACCTACTGGGTTGATACATACTTTCAAAGCATTTGTTTTCGCCTGGCAACAGTGCAGCATTAGGAGTTTATCGTTCATCTGCAGGTTTGAAGGAAGTTAGTGTAATTTGTGGACTAGAAAAAAACGAAGAGTCAAGTAAAAAAAAAAAAGACATTTCCGGCACATTCTTTTGTGAGAGTTTAACCGAGGAGCAAAGGCAGCTAAAAACATTTGTGCGGTGCTACAGGCAAGGTAATATTATGTTTGTTTCTTTTTTCGTTTCAAATGACACTTGGGCGTGTAATTTTCCACTGCCGAGAAGGCTTTGATGAGGATCGTTTAAACGCTTTAATCCCTGATGATATACGTCAATCAACACAAGAACCGACAAATGTGACGAATTGTAACAAATCAGCCATAGTACATTTAAATTGCACGGGTAAGTTTAAAACAATGGATACACGTTTTGAGGGTAAAAACTGAAATCAGATGACAGCTTCAAATGTTGCATCACGGTAATGCCCGTACACATTCCGCTAACATGACAAAAGCAGTTAGCCAAGATCTCGGTTGGGAGGTTATTCCCCTGGCCTTACTCTTTTAGATGGCCAACTTTCCGCTCTCTGTCCAACAAACTTCAAGAAACGAAACACCAGATTTCCTCTGGCGTGGAATCGAAACACCATCTGCACGTTGGCAGACAGTCATACCATTATTTAGCTTCTGTCTTCTGTTCATGTCAAATAAAAACTTTTGCCATTGGGAGAAAAGTAAGAAATTATGCAAAAACCCAATATATATATGCCTTTACGTAGAGAGCTCCCAATGACTTTCAGTGCACTAAATTGCACTAAAAGCTTTGATGTTTCATTTCAGGTCTGTAACTTCCTCGAAGAGGTGGTACGCACGAGAACAATAACATTTTAAAACTAGGTATTTTTTTTTTAAGTACTCGAAATGGATAACCTTTTTTAGTTTTGAAATATTGTTGAAATTCCTTGTGAATCCCTCTCACCACATCAGAGCTTCTTGTATAACGTAACGTACTGAAGATCATCGGGAGTTCTTCGTAAGTACATACATTTCTGAAGCTACTCTCTTGTGCAAACGTATCAGTACGCATTTTCTCACTAAAATAATTTTTGTCATTTATCATTTGTAAATGTAGCCGACAGAAAAAGATCAAGGATAAAAATTCGAAAGGAGGAGAAAAGATCCCATATTTGAATTTAAAATTCTAATAGGTTTTACTTAAAGTTTAAATACCTTAGAAAACGTGGAAGTTAGTTGCGTGCTTTGTCAACACAGAAAGAATTCGTACCTATACTCACACAACTATGTTTTGTTCGTAATACGCATTCAAACGACCATCTCTATATTTTGTTAACTAAATACTAATGGAAATAAACTTACTCTTGCTTAAAAAGTCTTGTTCATTGTTTAATGCCGGCTTGTGAATAAAATAACTTTTATAAACAGTGGTGGTATATTGGCATGTGTCTATTTTCATGAACTGTCTTTAAAGGCTTGCTGTTGTTGTTTCTCTTTTTATAAACTATAAATGCATTAATTTAAATATCGAAACTGCGCTCATCTCACTTCACTCGATTTTTTAAACCGAGGGAAAACGAAATACACCATTACAATTTAGTATAGCATGCAGTAGTACTTATGGAATTCTGTGATATGAATAGGTGTTTCAGAGACGTTATTTTTAACTGACTGACCACAGATTATGGCGTCATGGGCCGGTCAGTCAAATATTTGAATTAAAAGTACCTTCTCTGCAACACTAGGATCGTTTCATAAGTACTTCTGCATGATATACAAAATTCTAAGGATGAATTTCGTTTCTCCCCAATTTTCAAAAATGGAAAAAAGTGTGGGTGTTTGGCCGACTCTAACCCGGACACACAATTTCTCTTAGACATTTCAATATATGCACTTTCACACTCGCAAGTAATTCCCGATGTGTCATGTTTTTGATCATAGATATTTAGTGGTTGATACTTTTAGGGGAAAACGTCGGATTTGTCTTGTGGTTTTGTTAATACACTGGAGCTAGTATATTATTAATTCTAAGGTAATACGGAACTCCAATCCAATATCACCATCTCCAGGTGTGATAAACCTCAACCTACGCTTGACATTAAGATGGTCTTAATGCAACCTCACGTATTCTTCGCTTTTAATTCGAATTTCTGTTGTGTACTGCTTTGAGACCCAAGCCAGATTCAGGACTGGGAAATAACGTCCATTAGTGAGCACAATAGGTGTGAAAAGAACTGGAAAGAAAATGCCTACCATCTCAGCATTCGCTTAGTGAGGCTGAAGAAAATAACTGAAAACCTGACAAGATGGCATACCTAAGAGGAACTCGAACCTCAGTGCTTATAAATATTGTTTCTCTTTCTCACTAGTACGTGATTATCCCGTCCATCTAAAAAAATAATATCGTACGTGATTATCCTGACCATCTAAAAAAATCATATCTCGTTTGAACTGGTGGAAGTTTCTTTCTTTTAAGTTGACTCTTGCATTAATACAATACTGAGATTATATTAGTAACTTAATTACTTTATTCAAATCTGTTTATTCCTACTTCCCTGTAATTTCTGAGAAGAAAACAAAATGCTACTTCTCTATATGCCTAATGCCCAATGTAGTAATGGTATGATTTGCAAGCGTGCGAAAGTCTGTACTCAGCGTACCAAGATTATATTTATAGAACTATTACCCAACAATTTACTACTTTTCATCATTTACGTAAATCATGAATAGCTACAAAGCGAATTTTTACTCTTGACAGTTGGAAAACACTTCCATAATATATAAATGACTGATTTTCACATTTTTCAATATACGCAAGAATATAGAATGAAATTTAATTTGATCAATTTTGAAAACAAAAAGAAATGTTAATATTGATACCAAAATGTATAATTGTGCTCTTGAAGTCCTACGAGACACCAAAGTGAAGTAAAATAGTTGATGGCACCAACGTTCTACCTGATACGTAACAGTAATAACGTAATATGTTAAATGTTATTTACGCTACAATTTATCATTCTAATTGGGTTAGTAACTTATCTCCCTATTGCTAAGAGAAAGATAAACGCAATTATTAGAAAGCTGATCCTGAATATTCTAGATCCCTTAACTTGAAGCAATTATCTTGAATACCATGAGAATACTATTTAAACGAAGACTGAAAAAAGTCGTGGACAAATAGTAAAAAATACGTAAACTGATGTTTTATTGAAGATTTTTATCATATACATATACAGTATTAAACACTTCATCAACTGTTTAATACTGAAAAGTTTATCCAAGTAATTTTAGTTCCTTTTCATAGAAGTATGCTTTGTACCAAATGTACATTTTTAATCTCAGTTGAAGTGATCAACTGAATGTGTTTCCATGCATTAAAACATATCACAATACAACAGCATGTTGAATTTAGATTAGTAGTGGAATATATTATTTATAGGAATGATCTTCCGCATTATCACTACCATATCATATACTATCTAGAACTATTTCACGCTTACGAGTAATACAATTATTATTAATTATAATGCTAGTGAGTACTTTTCAACCTCATTTCTGACCCCCTCAACGTGACTTTACAACATTATCACAACACCGCCAAACGGCCTGTTAAATGAATAATTACAATCAGGTACATCTTAAGATACGCCTATTTCCATCTCCGAATTTTATGGCAAATGTTCCAACTCTTAAACCAATTTCCCTTTCTCGACAGAAACTGAAATACCATTTTGAGTGAAAATATATTCAGTCCAATGATATATTCATGCAAATTCTTTAAGTTTCTGCAATAAACATTCTCTCACTTTCACATGGAACAGAATTGTATAGTTTTGTTATAAATGCATATATCTGGCGCGTGTAGCTCGAAGTCAAGCACTCATAAAGTCAATTCAATTAAAATCACAACACTAAAATTAAGTTAGAACTGGCCCCATTTTTCTGCGATTGTTAGTCACTTGTTCTATCTCTAAACTAATTAGCACGTAATATTACAAAATTTTATAAATTAAAATGCAAGCATACATACATTTTCCAATTACCCCTGTATTACTATATCTTGACTACATACTAGACCCTCAAAATTTGTTCTTTTTGACAATTTTTTTTAACCTTAAATATGCATAAATCTATCAGAAATGTGAAGAAATATATTAGGTAATGGTCCCATATAATGTCATAAAATGCAGAACGTAATATTTCTTATTAGTTCTGTAAAAGCATTAAAGTATACTAACAAGATCTAATGTTCACTAACTTGCTATAAATGCATTTCTAAAGATTTGAGTAGCCTAGCATATTTTTTCTTTCAAGTTTCGGTACAATACATAAATGAAGGATTATATATAAAATTACACACCCAAGTGCTTTATACTACACATACGTAAGAAACCAGGAAGACACGTTTGGCTACAGCATACATTTCCAATAAATCAACATTTATACAACTGAAACAATAACATCGACTGATGCATGACCAATGAAGCCTATATCATTTTTGTACAATAATATGGACTAATACTAACATAAATTTTAAAAAACACTGACTAGATTCTTGGAATAAAGAAATAGTGTTTCAAGTACCTCGTTACTCGTTTCTGGATGAAGTTTCGTTTCACCAAGAAAGGAAAAGGTAAAAACAACAATTAATCATTTCAGTTGTAATGATTAATTTTGAAATGGCAACTTACACCGAAAGAAAATTATTAACTGTATTATGGAACCTTACAAAACAGCAGAACACATTTACGTTTTAATTCAAAAAGTACACCAAATTATGAGAAACCGATAGTTCAAATTTCCCTTCACCGAAAAGCCATGTCCGCACACACTAACCATTTACATGTTATTCATGTAGTTGTAAACAATCTTCGTTCTAACTGTTCCCTACAACACCAAATAGAAAGGAATAATACTAATACTGATGATAAAAACACACACCTGAAGTACATTATTGTGGGAGAGTAATCGATAAAAACTATGTATGATCAGTACTATAGGAAGATCATCAATATATATTATTTCAGCCCACTAAAGTTTCCCACAACACCAGGCACTTCTTTTCAAAGTTATAATTTACATTTCTTGGTTGTTTTGACATTACGGTCTAGGCCCGTCTTACATCTGTGAAATAACGTCCTTTAGCGAGCAGAAGTTCCACGAAAAGAGATAAGGAAAGTAACAACCGAGGTTAGCAATTCGTCTGGTGGAACTGAGCTATTTAAGGCCATTAGGCAACTTTAGCTCAAGCCGAATGAATGACAATAGGTAAAATTTATGGAATGAAGAAAGTGGGAGGAAACGGCAGAACACAGAAAAAACTCACCCACCAGGTGTTTGTCCACCATAAAGCCAACATGGCACACACCGGGATTAAACCAAGGATTCCACGCTCCAGAGGTGAGCATTCTACAATTGAGCCATCGCGGCTCCTCTGATGGAACAGAGAAAAACCATGGAATAATATGTTACGATAGCCGGTGATACATCTCCTAGTGTACATACAAAGCCTGTGACCTTTGGCAATGGACCACACGAGCTGAATAAATAACACAGGTTAATGCATTTAGCTTTTTTTTTTATAAGAAATTATATTAGGAAGGAATGATTCCATAAACTTATCAAACGTACGAGCAGCATAGTCAGAAGGACCATTAGAAGGTAAAAAAAAAAGATAAAAATAAAGAATGAAAATAAGGCACCACGTAAGACGTTATTCCGTTCTTCTCTCTCTTTTTATCTTTATATAAAACATTACAAGATTTGAGGAACGTGTCCTATTTTTAACTCTGTCTAACCTCTCCGAACATAGAATCACTTACTCACTCTTTGGCAGGTACGATTCCTCCACCTTATCAACCAAGTGCATTTCCTGGAACATTATCTACCCTTCACACTATAACTGCTATTCTATTTTCTACGTTGGCGAAACCAGACACCTCTAACCCTTCGTATTAACACCTATAGTTACTATTCAATCTCACAAATACCTCATCACATCACACACTTTTTATCACTGGGGTACTTTTGATGAAACCATCCGTATTAGTATTCTGATTATCTGCTACAGTTAGGGTGAGATGGAAGCAGACGTATATTTATGTTCTTTCCGTCAATCATGAACCCAATCTGAGCTGAACGTATTATTCCTGCGCACCATTATTAGTTCTACTTTTTCTTCCTCTTCATTTTTCTTTCAAACTTTATTTAATTCCTGAGTGTTATGTTCTTTAATTTAATTTATAATTTTTACTTATATGTTTATTTTTCATCTTTTTATTTCTTCTCTTCTCGTTATTATTTTTGCTAGTATTTTTATTTGTTGGCTATTCTTAATTCTCCAATCTCTTGCAGGAAGTTGCTTTATAACTTCCGTTTATTTATTCCACCTTTCACTGATACTGTTCAGCGTTTTCTCGAGAAGCTTTCCCGCCCCAATGACTTGGCCACATGGTTACGTACCTATCAGTAATGTAACCTAATGGAATGACATTACTGTTCCCCCTCTCACTTTTTTCCACTCTAATCTGTGATCATGCCTTAACAATGGAAGCTAACCACTTTCCCATTTAAGGGGATTATTTGTGGTTCATGTGTAATGCTCTGTTGACGTATGGAACTTCTTTCTCTATCTTATTTGATAATTTGTGTTATCCCTCTGGTCAACTGAGGCTACCCATCTAAGCTTGTAACAAAGCAGATTAAACGTGCAATCTTGCAATCTCATCCCACCAGAAGCCCCTGGATGAATTCGAATCCGCAGGCTCTTATCAGTCGGTTCCATTCTCAAAAAAGTAAAACAAATTTTGTGTTCCCACTTCCATATTCTTCCCCTGATCCTAACACTATCACAGTAGCTGTATTTCAGTACTTACCATTAAGCCGAGATGAGTTTTTCAGAACCCGTGCAACCTTAGAAACATTTTCTACCACCCACGCAAGAATGCTAGATATAAAACCTGCTCCATCCCCAACTATTTCGTCAGTAATGCCGATGGCAAGTTCACTTTACAACCCAAAGAAATCAGTCATACTTCCAGTCATAAGCATCCTAACCTGTTCAATCTCCCATGCATTCTGTGTGTGAGAAATAAGCGAACCCCCTAAATCTCAGTCAATAACCATCGGCATTTTTCAGTACAATTTACCCATACTCCAGTTGTCGCATATATTAAGTGTAAAATACTGTCTTTTATATATGTTTTTATGCCAGCAAACACACCTACACGCCATCTCTGGGAGGGAGCCTTCATTCAAGGCCTGAGTGCAAACTGAAATCCGGTTTACACTTGCAGTAATGTCTAATTCCTTGTGACATCGCCCAACACCCACCTTCCCGTACATCACCCCTGATTACCGTACCACTTTTATTTCATTACTTTTATTCTACTATTGTCTCCTCGTCTCTGGCACCCCACACCATATCCTTTCATCTTCTTTTCAAGATTATTTGCCATTTTCTCGGATTTCTTTGCGTTCTAGAGTACCACTTTTTCTTACTGGACTGTTACCGGATCACTTTTCAACACAGAAATTCTACCAATTTAATTATTTACGCGCTATGCGTGCGATAATTGTCTGATGTAGGCCTCGCACAGTGGAGAAAAATACATTAATAGCAAACAATAAACAAAAAATATAGGGCAATGGGTACCTGGAAGTGAGAGTACAGTAGTGTTAGCAGATGGGGCTATTGATGGTGGGGTGGTGAGCGAGCGATGTTTCCTACGGGATGAGTCGAAAGTTGACTATCCTGACGAATGAGCATACGTCGTATTACTGAATGGTGTGCACAGGTATTGAACTACTGTGACTACGGCGTGCTCTTAGATTACCGCATCACGTGGTAAATATATTGATTGTGTTATGTGAAGTAAGAAATATCCCTTTCGGTAGACCTACAGGCTGAGGTAGATCTCGTTCTTTTATTTTCAAATCTCGCCTTATACGAGCGCTATCGAGAAACTATTTATTGATTTGTAGATTATTCATCAAGAGCTGTTCAACGATACCCCACAAAACGTGTGTGTGTGTATATATATATATACTCGCTTTGCTTCACTGGAAGCGCTGCCCCCAGACCCTCTTAGGGGGCTTCGCCCCCAACTTTAGTGCTTTTGAGAGGATGCGCCTCCTTTGTCTTAACCAAAATCTCCCTGCAGCACTACACCATCATGGTGTCCATCTGCACCTTCCCACGGGGGGCTCCGCCCCCAAATGGAAGGTTTGCCCCATTTATTGTAACCTACTCTTGGTCATACAACTTCAAAGAAACTTTCGTTTCTCTACCTTCAATGATTTGGAAATTTTTTTGGGGGGAGGCGGCCATTTTGGATCCAAGATGGCGACCGATTTTGCTCATTAACGAACTTAACGGAGCTATTAAGCCTAGAAACAACATATATTTTTTTTTCAAATATCTTCAAAATTATGGCCGCTAGCGTATTAATAATATATATATATACATATATAGTTAGATATCGTACCGATCTCAATAGGTAGATTTTTCTTCGAAATCTACCTAATATGTTAAAATGTGAATGTAGTAATGTCTCGTAAGAAAATGAAATTTTGAGAGGACAATATGTGTCGGTACAAAATCAAAAGACATCTGAGTATATCGTGTCCATGATCGTAACAGATATGGTTCTCTATGAGGTGTTCGTGCAGGAACAAGCAGAAAATCGTGTCCATGTGTGCCTCATTTGGAAATATTGCAGACGAGACAAGTAAATGCAGAATTACAGAATCAAGGAAAATTGTGTAATGAAATGTGTTCACAGCCCACTGTTCATGTGTGAAACAGTCAAAAAGCAACAACTAGTGTGTCAGAGGTCAACCGAGAGTGCTGTGACATAAGTAGGAAGATTACTGGTAAATTAAACATTTAAGTACAGAGAAACAACTGAAGACAAATAGAGAAATAAACACACACCAAAAGGAAGTAAACGACTAAACCAAATCAAGAGAACCACCTAGTTCTCGTCTGTACCTAGAGTTAACGGAAATTCTTGAAATTGATAAGCTCATACATAAACACATATAGACAGATAAATGTCTACTGTACTATGTACACACTTGGTGGGAGGCAAATACATAATGTACTCCCTCCCCCCAACAAAACAGCAGATAAAGACTTACGTTTCTAGATAGTAAGAAAATATGGTAAACTAACAGTCACACAGAGAGAAAACCCGTACATACAAACGGGGTATTTAATAGATGTTGATTCACTACACGAGTCAATTTGTATTTGGGAATACATTCTTTTAAAACTGAGAATCTACGAACTGTTGTGAACCGAAATATACAGAGTTTCAGTCCTACACTCTAGAGAGGGTACAACTTTTGGTAGCAAAATGCTACTGGCACTTCATGCCACCAAATGTGCACAAAGTGTTACTCCATAGCCCAGACGTTATTTGACACCCTCAGGTTACCATTAGGCTGAGCAATGAAGCTCAAGAAACACGCAATAAGGAGTTCCAGCTGCACAAAGAATGTTTTTCTTGTAAGATTTCATGCAGTAAAACAAATTACGATGAGGTGAATTTACTATTGATTACATCGAATCCACTTATTTATCAGCTTGCGAAAGATAGCCGGAAGAAAAGCAACCAAATTTGACGAGGTTTTACAGTTCTTAAAGATCACCAAATATCAGTTCAGTCACCAGACACCACTCTTCTTTACATACTGCCAGCCCAACGTTAACCAGTAGTACTGAGTCTGATGAACGAAATGATTATAACAGCCTACACAATATTGTAGCCTCAATCACAATTTTGCAGGCCTCTACCCTATAATTTATGGTTGTCTAAAATGCTTCTATATAGTACTTCTTAATATACTATTTTAAGTTGTAGTAATCACGCTTGTGCTTTAATCTAAAATTGAAAAGTGGAATGATTTTTCATGGTGGTTATTATTACTATTTCCAAAACAATTCGATTGGTACGCAGTTTCCGCACAGTAGTATTTATGAAGTGTCATTGTGAGCTTCTATGCAAATTTGGTACATTGTGAAAAGTAGCGTATTCTCTCAACGGTGGGTTATCAAGGCAGGACGGCTTGAATTTTCACGATAGGGATTGTGCTCCGAGACGGAAAATAAACGAATTAAAACAGTACCGTACGTATACTGTAAACTTACGTTAGAATTCTTCTGTGCCATTAAGTTTGATTTGTATATTTGAAGGGGCCACTCGCCATTGGCTACCAAAATGAAAAGTGAATTTTCTACTCTGCTGAGGAAAGGACAAATTCGTTAGAAGGCTGGACGAGAGTAACGTGTACTTCGAGAATCTGCGTAGTCTTGCCTGCAGGGTTTCCGCCAGGATCTTTAGTTTGGGGTATAAAGTTAAAATTGGGAGGATGTAAGTGAAGTTTTGTACGGTTCTATCGATTTTTCACAGCAAGAATTTTAAAGATGGGATGGGGGTGTTGTCGAACCTTTGGGGGGGGGGGGTAAACACACCCCACGGGGATCTGGCAGAATCACTGCTTGCCTGTCAGAACAACGTCGCCAATATTAAACTGCTAGAAACCACAATGGTAACAAAGATCAATTAATGTGGAAGCGTTAGAGGTTTTCAGAGAAAAGACGGTGTAAGGACGGTCGAAGACAAGAGGAAGGGGGAGTAAGTGATAAACTGTCGTCAGGGAAGGTTCAACAAATGTTTATTACCTTGAACCTGAAAGAAAGATGTAAAAGTGTAACCAGAGACTAGTGAAAGCACCACTACGCTATTCTCCTGGTGTAACAAAAAAATAATAATAATTCACCCAAGATTTAACAAATTTCATGTCCCTTCTTACACAATGCGGGATGTTTGTTCTGTTTTTACCAAATAATACAGTTTAGAACAGGGCTTATGAAAGTTCTTTTTTCAAATACGAAACCACTAGTGGAAGAATTTAAAATGTGGTTTCGAAGTTTTGGATATCACAAATAACTTCAGCTTATTACCATTAACTCCAGAAACGAGTTACTCAGGTACGCTTTCGCAGGAATAAAATTAACACATACTTCATATTCACAATAAGTACCGCTTGTATAAAACAAACAAAACTCAGCAGTGTATTATTTTGCCACATTTTACTGAACCTTTATTTCTCATGCAAACTGCAATATGTAATAGCCATCAATGTCATGGGTTTGCTTGAACATAATTTGGAAGAAATCTTGTATTTGCACATTTCTTTAAGATACTCGTGTGTAAACAAGTTTATTTGTGCTATACAAAATGTAGTACTTTGGTAGAGGTAATGACTACGAATTCTTACTTTTGTATACTGTAGTGTTTCTTTTTCTTTTTTTTTAGCCCTTTCTAAATTTTCTTGGAGTTTATGCATACTCGTAATATCTGTGTTATTTCCTAAGCCATTTTTTGTGTGCATGTTTTGTGCTACTATTATATTGCTCCGTGTTCATGACTGGAATTCGTTCATGACACGGCAATATCTCGTAACCCTCACTTTGGGCACAAATCGTTTTATTGTGGCAACGTGTTCAGGACCCTTTAACTTATATACTGACAAAAGATTATATCCATAAATGTATTTTCCCTTAAAAATAGCTTGTGTTGATTTGTCGTATACATTCCCAATATAGCAGTTTAAGGCAATAATAATAATAATAATAATAATAATCATGCTCTTGTAAAATCACAATCCCGTGGCATACGACATATTGCAGTGTCATGAACGCATTATAAACCTGCGGAAGTAGGGTTAATTTACCTCCTAGAATGGAACACACCGAAGTTATATACTTCAGAACATGAAGATACATACACGAGTTCCGTATCTGCTTGCACTAGCTATTTGATTAATGTTTACAAACTCTCTCATATAAGGGCTTTCATTTAAGTACATTTTAACCTGAGAATTTTTCTTCGCTCAAGTGTATATATATTTAAAGGGTAAATTTATGATAAAAAAGAAGGAATATACTTACAGCTTATTTGTTCCGTTAGCACACACACATACACAAATATACACAGGTCACTACTATATTTCGACTCATCCGCTACGTGTCGCCACTGTCTTTTCAACCTTGTGCTTATTCTACACGTGCACGTCGTTTTCTCCTTTATACATGATTATGAGCCTACGATGGACTCGAAATTTAGTAGTGACCTGTGTATATTTGTATGTGTGTGTGTGCTAACGGAACAAATAAGCTGTAAGTATATTCCTTCTTTTTTATCATAAATTCACCTTAAATTGCTTTTCCGGCTTTTCTTTGTACTAGTGTAGAAAAAAAGGATACTTAGATGGTAGATTCTATACAGATAGGTGTACAATAAATTCACAAACACAATAGAAAAGCTGTTCGTTTCGCAAAAGCGTTTTCAACTGGAAGGAGAGAAAATGGACAGAGCGGACAGGTGCGGGACTGGTGTTAAGGAAACGTCATTTAGAATTAATCAATATGGCGTTTCCTTAACAACAGTCCCGCACCTTTCCGCTCTGTCCATTTTCCTTCCTTCCAGTTGAAAACGCTCTTGCGAAACGTACCAGCTTTCTGTGTGTGTTTGTGAAGTTGGTGTACACCTGTTTTTATATTCCAACATGTAAGTACCTTTTTTACCATCTTATATATATATATATATATATATATATATATATATATATATATAACTAGTACAAAGGAAAGCCGGGAAGGCAATCTAAGGTAAATTTTAGGTTGTCTAAAATTTACCTTATATATATATAACGATACACAACTCGATCATTTAATTTTCAGAGCGCAGCCAACACTACTAAGTAAAGACTTTATATATAACATATCACAGGAAATACATGTAAGTGATGTAAAATGTTTCCATACTTCAGGAAGTAACTTACAATGCGCAAAATGCCGCTTTTGATCACAAGTTTTTTTTATGTTCAACAAAATTTTAAAAATCTTATATCTACAGTTTTCTCTCTCATTTCACAAATACCTTTCATTTATAAACACTAGTTTTTGCCAATTGCATCAAGCACCAGCAACTCATCAGTACGAAAACACAAAGATCTGAAAAATCATTGTAAGTATCACGGCATTTGTCATTGGCATAAGTAATAATTTTTAAGTCAATATTTCATTAAGTCCAAAAATGAATTTTCTTTCATTTTTTGATCATATAAAAGTAAGAAAAATCAAAATCGTAAAAGATAAAAGTATTCTAGTATGGATCTTCGGCATAAAATTCTTCAGGCAGTTGCGGGTACAGTACAATAGCAAAATTTTCGTAGTTGCTCAAGCGCTGCATTATCAACACAATGAGCTTGCTGTCCATACTTATTGATCCTGCTGATGTCTTCTAGCTGCAAGAGAGTAAATAAAATAAAATAAAAGCACGACATATCAAAGATAAGAGCGATGCAGAGGTAAGTAAACTTACAGCAACAAGGAAGTAAGAGCTACTTTATACAGTAAGAAAAAAGAGCAACTTTACATTTCTAGTTCTAGTCGTTCTGTGTGGCGGTTATGACGAAAAGAAGATGATGATGTACTGAGGAAAGTCAAATCTACTTCATGTGGTAGACACTCGTAGGGTTCACAATATATATTTTTGTACGTTCATACAGTTTGTAAAACAAGGAAAGTTTTTTCAGAAATAATTTGTAATTACGTGTTACTAACTTCCAATTTGTGTTGAAAATACACTACCTACGATTTCATTCTTCAACTGAAAACAAATTTATGAAAGATATAGAAGAAATAAGTGAAAAGGTAGAATGAATAAATACAATTGTACCTAGCTTTCTCTCTAACGATTTCTTTTACGTAACCGATTCCCTGAAGAATTGTGTTATATTTAATTAACCTATTGTTGTTAATGTACCTCCATACCAAATTTCATTTCATTAGCCACAGCGGTTTAGACTGAATCCAATACAACAATGAGTTTGGCAGCCATTTTGAATTCAAAATGGCGATTTTGGATACATCAGGTAACATTTTCATAACCTACTAGGGATAATGTACTTTCGTACCAAATTTCATTTCAGTAGCTCCAGCCGTTTAGGCTCTCTATTCTATACAACAATGAGTTTAGCGGCCATTTTGGATCCAAGATGCCGACTTTTCAAAATGTCGGAATTTCCCTTTTACCTACTCATGGTCCTACACCTTCATACCAAATTTGGTGTTTCTAGCTCTAGTAGTTTGACCTGTGAATTATGATGATGAGCCAGTCAGTCAGTGACCATGGGGCTATATAGTATATGGACTCGCTTTTCTTCGCTGGGGGCGCTGCCCCCAGACCCTCGTTAGAGCTGCGCCCCCCATTATCGTGAAAAAAAACTCTCTGGCAGACTCCATGGTACAAATTTACTACCCGCCCGAGGGGGGATGCGCCCCAATACAAGGGGTTTAACTATTTTTGCGACCTACTCGTCATGGTACACTTTCATACCAACTTTCGTTTGTCTAGCCTTAGTGGTTTAGAAAATGTTTTCAGACTGCCATTTTGGATTAAAGATGGCGACTTTTTTAATGTTTTATTATGTTGTCGTGACCTACACGTGAAGACACAACTAAAAAAAATTTCATTTATCTAGCTCAAACGGTGTTGAAAATGATTTTTGGTCGGCCATTTTAAACCCAAGATGGCAACTTTCCCAAAATTTTGTATTATTCTCTTAAACTATTAGTTATGATAAAACCTCATACCAAATTTCCTATATCTGTCTCAAACACTGTGGAAAATGGAGTTTTTAGTCCGCCATTTTGGATCCAAGATGGCGTCTTTACATACATTGTGTTATATTTTCGTAACCTACGGTTGATAATGTACGTCTATACCAAATTTCTTTTCATTAGCCACAGCGGTTTAGGCTGTGTATTCTATACAACAATGGGTTTGCGGCTATTTTGGATCCAAGATGGCAATTTTTAAAAATTTTGAAGAAAATTTCGTAACATAATAGCGATAATGTACATCCATATTAAATTGCATTTCAATAGCCCCAGCCCTTTAGCCTGCCTATTCTATACAACAATGGGTTTGGCGGCCATTTCGGATCCAAGATGGCGACTTTTTGAAAATGTCGGATTTTTCCCTTTACCTACTTTACCTTCATACCAAATTTGGTGTTTCTAGCTCCAGTAGTTTGGCCTGGAGGAAATTTTGATGATCAGTGAGTGAGTGGTTATATAGTATATGGACTCGCTTTGCTTCGCTGGGGGCGCTGCCCCCAGACCCCCGTGGAAAATGCGCTCCCAACATGGGGGGTTACGGGGGCTTTGCCCATTTTATCGTAATCAGACTCTCTGACGGACTGCGCCTCCATAATACAAATATACCACGCACAGTGTGGGGCTTCGCCCCCATTTGGGCGTTTTACACCATTTTCTTGTGACCTACTCGTCATGGTACACGTTTATACCAAATTTCATTTGTCTAGCCTTAGTGGGTTAGAAAATGGGTTATTGGGCGGCCATTTTGTATTATAGATGGCGACTTTTTCAACGTTTTATCATATTGTCGTGACTTACTCGTGAAGGTACATCTTCAAATAAACTTTCATTTATCTAGCTCAAAAGGTGTACAAAATGGAGTTTCGGGTTGCCATTTAGGTTCCAATATTGCGACTTTCCCAAAATTTTGTAATAGTTTCCTAAACTACTCAACATAATGCACCTTTATGCCAAATTTCGTATCTCTAGCCCAAACGGTGTGAAAAATGGATTTTTAGGGTCCACCATTTTGGATCCAAGATGGCGCTTTTGAATACATTGTGTAACATTTTCGAAACCTACTAGTGATGTTGTACTTTCGTATGAAATTTCATTTCAATAGACCCAGTAGTTTACGCTGTGTTTTCTATACAACAATGTGTTTGGCGGCCATTTTAAATCCAAGATGGCGACTTTTTCAAAATTTGAAAATATTTTCCTTACCTACTAACGATAGTGTAACCCCATACTAAATTGCATTTCAATAGCCCCAGCTCTTTAGCCTGCCTATTCTATACAACAATAGGTTTGGCGGCCATTTTGGATCCAAGATGGCGACTTTTTCAAAATGTCGGATTTTTTCCTTTACCTACTCATGGTCCTACACCTTCATACCAAATTTGGTGTTTCTAGCCTCAGTACTTTGGCCTGGGAATTTTGATGATCAGTGAGTGAGTGAGTGAGTCAGTGAGTGACCATGCGGCTATATAGTATATCGACTCGCTTTGCTTCGCTGAGGGCGCTGCCCCCGTGGGAGATGCGCTCCCAACATGGGGGTTTGGGGGGGCTGCGCCCCCCTTTATCGTAAACAGAATCTCTGGCAGACTCCATACTGCAAATATACCCCCCCCCGGGGGGGGGGGGGGCTGCGCCCCCATTTGGGAGTGTTTCACTATTTTTCTGACCTACAAACCCATCAAGGTACACCTTCATACCAATTTTCGTTTGTCTAGACTTAGTGATTTAGAAAATGTTTTCGGACGGCCATTTTGGATTAAAGA
>JAGDQP010010429.1:0-12245 GCA_022664845.1 Lepisma saccharinum
AAGAGTTTATTGCGAAATCAGCGATTTTGAGGTTCTGTAAGAAAAAAGATGTTAAAAATTGAAATATGAAATTTCGAAGTATGACGGTATATCATCACTAGTAGATTACAAAATATCTGCAAAGACATCATTTTGAATCCAAAATGGCTGACTTCATAATCCATTTTCCAGAACGTTTGAACTAGGGATACGAAATTTGGCATAAAGGTGTATTAACAAGAGTAGTTTAGGAATAATTTACATTTTTGAAAAAGTTGTTAACTTGGATCAAAATGGCCGCACAAAAACCTTTTCCACACCATTCGAGCTATAGAAACGAAATTTGGTATGAAGGTGTACCATCACGAAAATGTTTCAATAAATGGATGAAACCACCGCTATGAGCGTGCAGCCCCCGAGGCGATATGGGAAAAAGTCTGCACAGCATGGGGCGCTGTCCCCAGAAAGTCTGATCACAATAAAGGGGGCGTAGCCCTAAAAGTTTGAAGTTGGGGCGCACACGGAATTCTGGGGCAGCACACCCAGCGAGGCGAACCCAGTATATATATATATACACGTATAAAAAGCTGTGAAATCCGAGCAAAACACCAGATGATGTTCGAGCCTTAGGGTTGGTGGTGGTGGATTTTAGGGTCCGCCAGCAGGAAGCAAATTTGCTGTATCATCACAAGTAGGTTACAATAAATATGGCAAAGATCCCCTATGTTTCAATAAATATCTCATTCCCACGGGTGGTGGGTATGGGAAAAAATCTGCAACATGGAAGCACAGTGTCTTGGAGAGTAATTACGATAAAGGGGCCTAAGTACCCAAAAACTCGAAGTTGGGGGCGCAGCCAGCTATGGGGGGCGAGGACCTAAACGAGGCCGAGCGAGGGGGTATATATATTATACACGTACAAAAAGCTGTGAAATCCGAACAAAAACACCAGAGGTGCAAAAAGTGGAGCCAAGTTCTTTAGCCCTAAAAAGGTGTGAAATGGGAGACGGATGAGCCAAGTTCCTTGGTGACAGCATGTAACAGGAACAAATGAACTTGGCGCGAGATGGCAAGGTTCATGATCCTCAAGCTATAAGGGTGGTGGGGATCCTAAAACCCACTACGTCCACCGCCACCAACCCTAAGGCTGTTGCCAGCTCGCGCGAAGTTCCTTTGTTCCTGTTACATGCTGTCACCAAGGAACTTGGCTCATCCGTCTCCCATTTCACACCTTTTTAGGGCTAAAGAACTTGGCTCCACTTTTTGCACCTCTGGTGTTTTTGTTCGGATTGTATATTCCAAACTAGATATTTATTGTGCATTATAACCCAAGATACTTATATCTAACTGTCACACAGACTTTTTGGTGCACGAAGCAACTTATATACATATCTTAAATGTAATCCTCGTACTTTGCGATTATAATAAACTTCACTTTTGATGTGATTTAATATTCCATCTTAAACTGAAGATGACAACAAATGTTGTTCTTTTTCTTCTAATAGTGACTGTGAGTTACTTTTATTTTTAACTTTCCCAGGTTATGAGTTATTAGGAAGTAATGAATATTAATTGATTTTATTTATACCATCAATGGTCATCATCCGTAGTGTAGTTGATATGATTTATTGTAGTTTGCGGTCATTACTCACTAATTACTACTTAATTCCTAATACGAGCTAGGTTGGTCTGTCTGTAGAAGTTTGCTTTGTCCAGCCGGAAAGTTATGAGATGATAATGACAGAAATGCTTTGTAACTTGTTTTAAAAATTATTTATACTAGGTACAGAACGTCGCGACACTGAGCATTACTCTCTACTATTGTAGTCAAGCCAAGATGGTTACGCCAAATATACTTTCACGTTTACTTTGAGACATAATTAACACCTAAACTAATACTGGAGCTAAAGGCTTAATCTGTTTTCCAACTATCTTGTGTTAGTCTGGTCACAGATCATATCCAAAATCAACAACCTTGACAAAAAGACATGTTGTTCAATAAGTTCTAACAAAGTTCTAACAAAAATATTTACACACGTATTATACCATTATAAAACACACATACAGAGAAAATAAACAATACATAAAACTTATATAGGGGCATTACCTACATTGTGAGACGGAAATCGAAAAGGGACCTCTTGGCGGATAAGTAAAATTTTTAGTAGAAACTAAATAAAATGGGGTCGAAAATAACAAAAAACAGTTTGTAGCGGATTATCGTAGTTTACCTTTACAAGCTCATATCGATCAACAAGTCGTTCAGATTCCAAACGAACTCGAAAATAATGACAAAACAGTTTATTTTAAACCAGATAAAATAGATTCTTGCCACAATGAGGATATAATATTGGTTGATAACTTTCTCAATGATTAAGATAAAATGCTAAATGTGGTATTGAATTATTTAGAATTTATCACTGAATTTGAAAACAACAAAGTTTAAAAATTAAAAAAATTGCGACAAGAGGTCCCTTTTCGCTTTGCTTCTCATATATATTTTCCGATTATATTATTACTCCAACTAAGATGCTTATAATACATTAATAATAAACATTTGATAGATGTGCATCGTTGTAACTTTATCATTACAAGTTATACCTAGCCAGTTATCTTAGAGAGATATGAGATTGGAAACACCCTACACCTTATCAAAAATACGTTTTCTCACCTCATTCCTGATTACAAACTCTCTTAACACATCGTGAAAGTTTAACGCAGCCGACCTTTCTCCATGCACATGGAGAAGCAATACATGTGTAAGGCGTTTCTGTGACATGGTAGCCCTCAGGTACGTTTTCAGTCGACGAAGAGCACTGAAACTACGTTCCGATGTAGCAGAAGAAGCAGTCACAGTCATAACGAGCACCAAAAGCAATATCACTTGCTGAAGAAGGGATTATGTTGTTTCAGATTCCTTACTAACTATCAGATTCCTAGCAAAATCAGCGCAAGTGGTGGGGGTCTCGCCGGGTAGATTCTTTAGCAGCTGAAGTTCTGCATGAAGATCTTGGACGTCAAAATCCTCGGCGAACTGACAGCGTGTCTCCTTTAACGGATTAGTATCTGACACGTTTCCCTTGCTGTAGGTATGCTGGTTTGCTCGAGGTGACGCGGTGGCTTTCTCATTCTGGGCGGCAATGGAAACTAACTCCAAGTCATCTGATACGTCAGTCTTTCGTGGTAGATCCGATGAAAGTGCTCTTCTGATCCTTTGCTTTCCAGCTCCTTGATCCCTATTAATGCTGCTTCCTTTGCACCTGCTGCAGTTATGCTTGGATTCGGCAAAGCACGAGCTAGCTGCTCACAGGAACTTAAAATTCCAATACTTATTTTCAGAAAAAGCATCGTCTCAAACTTGCACATCTTACTTAGTCATCCACGAATAGCTACCCTTCTCTCGTCCGAAATAGCACCTTTCTCTTCAAGAATATTCTGAAGCGTCATACGCACTCTCCGGTATTCCTGTAGGCATCGTTTAAGAGATTTTGCTCTGACACACCATCGATTGGGGCACATAAGAATAAGCTGTGTTGGTAAAACTGTCTCAGTGTCACTGCCACCAGCAAGAAGTGGTAGAACAACGTCTTGATATACAGTCTTCCTCTTAGCGGACTCTAAGATACACTTAGAAGAGTCTTTCACCAAACATAGAATATCACACATGCCTCCCGTTTTGCGGGCTACTTCCTGTAGTGCCAAATCTGTTGAATAATTACAACAATGCACGAAGAGTGCCTGCGGTTGTTCATCTTCCAAGATTTTCCGCACCCCTTTCTCATGTCCGGACATATTCGCAGCGCCGTCAAAGCAGTGTCCTCTAAGGTTATCTATTGATAGTGTCAGTCGAATTAGTACGTTTTTGATCACTGCAACTAGAGTTTTGCCCTTAGAATCATGACAATTATACATTCCTATGAAGATTTCGCTGACCTCCAATGTCTGTGGATGAACTACTCTGATACAGACAGAAAACTGCTCCATACCAGAAACATCAGTGGTGCCGTCACCAATAACTGAAAAATATTGAGATATTTTTATATCTGACAAGATATTTCACTATCAAAATTTAAAAAAGTTTCCTCTTCTGTGGAAGCGATCGCTCCCACCCCGGGATAGGCCACTGCATCTGAAAGAGCTTTCATAGAAGTATCAAATGTAATGCCCCTCAAGACAGAATGAGAATGAAATTACTGATTGGCATTTGGCAACATTGGTGCCCACAGGAAACTTGACATGCCTCTGATTTTATGCAATTTTCCTTAGGTTTCAGGGTTTTAGGCACAAAATTACTTAATTTAATGTAGTCTTATCCCCCTGAAAAATCTTGCTTTCTGAAAAACATTCTATGGGCGCCCATGACTGACAACGTATTGAGAAAATCATAGCAGCTACAAAGCCTTGTCCTTGAGCTCTAGTTTTCTTAAGGGGATTTAATTGAATGACGTAGACAGTGTCGGCGACGGCGATTAGAGGATAAAAGTGCAGGGGCAAGGGGTAAAAGTGGGGGGCAAGAAGGGAAAACTTCATATTTCCATATAAAATCATATAGATTTAAGGGTCAATTCAAAAAAGTGGCGGGGTAATAGCCTCTTGTCCCCTAACCGCCGCCCAAGATCGTAGAGATTTCTATACTAAATTAGATTTAATAAAAGTCATTATTTTTGAAGCTACATTCCAATTAACTAGTAGTTAAATTTTTCCCGTTAGCTTCTTTCGCTGATTTTTCACCGCCTAAATAACATTTAAAACTTGCAAAGTTAGTTCGAAAACTGTTAAATACCCATACTAAAACACTCCACATTTAAAAAAATGACGCAACTGTAAAAATAAATAAACGGGTAATTTTAAAATCCACCTAGAATATAAATAGAATTAAAACTGAGAGCTAAGCAATTTTTTTTAATTTTACATATAAAATCATGGCGGTTGAATATGGGCAAGATATGTTATTGCTTGAAAGTGAAAACCCAAGCCACTGTTATTTTCATTTGGGTATAAAATTATGGTGGGCAGAAAATGCTTGAAAATGAAAAACCAAACCATTTTACTTTTATGCAGGTATAAAATCATGGGGGCCAAGATATGTACATTGTCCCCCACAAAAAATCATGGGGGGCAACTGCCCCCGGTTCCTACGCCCCTGATAGCAACACTGTCTGCGAATTTTTATACATTGATTTTTAGTCACGGATGTTCTATCAAATTGTCGCGGATCTTACTGACTTCTAACAGTTTACTTTTAAATTAAAAACTCAAATGAAAACATGTACATGTTTGGAACTTAGTCTCATACCGAAATGTCAACATGTCGCACAAAATAAAATCGGATTAATTAAGAAAACTTTTATTTTATCAAGTACGTTGCGTTATCTCGAAATGTCGGAAAAGAAATTGAAAAATTTCAAATCCCCAGGAATAGACAATATTCTAGCCGAATTAATTAAAGTGGGAGAAACGGCACTAATGAAGAAACTTCATAAATTGATAAGTGTTATATGGAGAAAGGAGGAGCTTCCTAAGGAATGGAAAACCTCAATAATAGTTCCGGTTTATAAAAGAGGCGATAAATCGGACTGTAATAAGTACCGTGGAATCTCATTACTCCTAACATGTTACAAAGTATTGAGTAATATCCTACTAATGACCTAAGCGAATACGGAGATGAAATAATTGGAGACCAACAATATGGATTTAGGAGAAATAGATCCACGTTGGACCAGATTTTCTCCTTGAGACAAATCTTAGAGAAGGAATGGGAATACAATGGGACTGTTCACCAGCTATTTATCGACTTTAGGAAACCATAGACTTTATCAAAAGGGAAAACATTTACAATATCCTGGTACGTAGAAGTTGGAATTCTGAAAACATTAGTTCAACTACTAAGGATGTAGCTCTGTGACTCCATAAGCACAGGATAGGTAATAATATGTCAGATAGGGGTTCGGTTCGTTTTGTCGACAATCATTTTGTCGACACCACTTCGTCGACAATCATTTTGTCGACACCACTTCGTCGACAGTTCACTTGTCGACAGATACGTTTTGTCGACAGGTACGTTTCGTCGACAAGCCACTTCGTCGACAGGTAAGTTTCGTTGACAAACCACTTTGTCGACAGCTCACTTCGTCGACAAGCCACTTTGTCGACAGGTACGTTTCGTTGACAAGTCACTTTGTTCACAGCTCATTTCGTCGACAAGCCACTTTGTCGACAGGAGCGTTTTGTCATTTCATTGATAAGTACAGTTCATTGACAGTTTATTTCATTTACCGTCTTATTTCGCCGATTATAATTTTATGAGCACTATTTCCAATCAAGGTTACAGTCTAGTTTCACCCATAAAGCAATTAAGCGGTGTGTATCAACTTATGCGTGAAAGAATGCACAATATAATACATTATTGTTTGGATTTGCTGCAACATATATTACAAACTGCTATAATAGCTCTTCCTCCCATAGCCTAATTATTGCATTATTTTTCTCGTGTCTCTGAACTATCCGGTTGGGAAAATGGTGATAGAAAATGTAATTGCAGAAAATTCATTTTTAGTGCCACCTGCTGAGCATAATACTTTGAATTCAGAAATCCAGAGCATATAATAATTACAAAAAAATATAAGAGAATTTTCTTGGTCTTGGGCGTCCGCAGGCAATAGCGCAAGAGGGGCATGTGCCCGGACATAGATTGTTTAAACCTGACACTAAACATTCGTATATTTATGTAATAGAAATGTGATATGGGTTATTAAAATATTAAAGTTGGGGGGTGTTGTCAATAACTTAGGGATAACTCCCCGACAGGGCATCCCGGAATTACTGGTCAATATTTTTTGCTCTTTATGATACCTTAACCTAATGATTCAAATAATAAAAATAGACTTACGCCAATTTAAAATATTTTGAAAAGTAGTTATTTCCATCTGATTAGCATATTTTGGTTAACGCTCTACTTCAAACTGTCATATCTTTGTATGTGAAATTTCTTATTTTAAACATGTTAAATTTGTTCATTTTAAACATTTTGTTTAAGGGTTGAACAATATTCTTTTAAGTTTGTTACGTCTGAGCAGGCACGTACCCAGAAGTTGATTTGGGGTGAAGGGGTCGAAGGTCTGTCTGAGTGTGAAATTTACGTAAAATACATGTAATTTTACAAAAAATTATACAAATTTCAGAAAAAAATCTGATTGTTTTGGGGGGTACGGACCCTCAGGACACCCATCCTCCCCTCTGCGTACGTCCCTGTGTCTGACGGATGAGCTCCCTGCCTGATGACTTTTTCACGGGCAGCGACGATACTATTAGTTCAGATACTATTCCGGCGTTTGTGTGGTATAACAGAGGAAATGTCTAAAAAAAACTGCCCTTCTGTTTTCAAGAGAATGTCCAAATAGATATCTTTGTCTCTTCATGTAGTGAGTGAGGATTTCCTTCAGAATTTTGAGGAACATGTACTTGTAAGTCCCGGCCGGGTAGCCGTGCGGTCTACGGCGGTAGGCCAACGACTCGAAGATCGCGGGTTCGAGTTCCGGCAGGTGCATGGGTGTGGATTGTAATGGATAAAGGGCGAATCGTGATAGACCGAAGAAAAAGTTACTAGACTGAGCCCACATAAAAAATAAATGTATGCACTTGTAAGCAGTCGTCTTCCCTGTTCCTCTAGGTGACGAAGAAAATCCTTTCCGGTAGTGTGAATCTTATTTATATATAAATCTAAATTGTTCACCCTACTCCTCTTAGTGAACAATCAGTGTTCGATTTGTCGTGGGGGGGGGATACCAGGGACATTCTCTGGTTCGTGAGGATTTCATCACCCGTCCTTGACTCTGAATATCATCCCAACCAGGGCAGAAGTGTACTTGTACCGGAACGCGCTGGTACGTCGTTCCGGTAATGATTTTTGGGAGAAAGAATGTTCCAATTAACAATTTTGTTTTATGCCTATTCCTCACCTCACAGTTATTGGTATGACATATTGTAAAAATTGAAACGTTCCGGGAGTGAAAATTTACGAGTGCACCCCTGAACCAGGAACAAAATCTTTGTATCTATATCATAACATGTAGTAGATTGAAACTTATAAGCAGCTACTAGTCTTAGAATCCCCTCTTCGTAGTTTATAACAATCGAACACCGTGAACAAGTATATTTTCAGGAATATGCACTTATGCAATCTTATCCTCCCTACTTGTTGTGGTGAGTGAGGAGTACCATATAAGGCAGTGACCGTGACTCTTAACTGTGACATAAAAGTAAGTGAAGCACCGAAAGAAGTCATATTTCCAAAGGCATAACTGTATTGAATTAATTGTTCTATTTATTTAGCTATTTCATTTACATTAGTAAGCCGTGCTGGCAACCACAGGGAATAGTGATTTGTGGGCTGCCAAATCCAATAGACGTTTCCTTGTTTTTTCCCAGCCCTGTTTACTATGCATGCTTTTCGTCGGTCCGAAGTGATTTGAGCGAACGTAAGCCCGATTTGGGGTAGTGTCTGATTCGACCTGCCTTCGCCCTCTCGGTCATTCGTCTGAGCTTCTGCTGAGTGGATCTATATTTTATTTAATTTTATTTATTGAAGTCCGACTATATTTTATCTTATTCCGCCCTCGTTTGTGGCAAAAATTGTAACTCAGGTGAACGCTGGGTCGGAGAATATTATGGTGATGGTTTCCAGGTTAGGGTCACTTATTAGTGGCGTTTCCGAATTACAATGTGTGACTGCCGTCAGACTTGCCTGAGGCGTTACAAAGTCATTTTGTAACGAAAAGACTGTCAATGTCACCACATTCCAAATTGACTATTATTCTTCATGGATAAATTGACGGTGAAATGGAAAACACAATAGACAACAAATCACAATTACAAGTTCGAATCCGGTCTCAGACATGGGAGGAAATTTTCAACTATAAAGGAAGACGAAAAAATTAAATGCTTAAAAAACTTGGTAAACTTAATTTTTATATAGTCCAGTCTAGTAACTTGGGATTTCGACCCGTAACGATTCGCCTTCAGCTTTTAAGGGTTAAAAGCCACACCCATGCCCCTGCCGGGACTCGAACCTAGGACCTTCGAGCCGATGGTCTACCGCCGCAGATCGCTCGGACGGCAATGAAATGCATAAAATAATAAATATAGGATATATATATATAACTTATTTTTAAACTACGACAGTCTCACGTATTTGTGGAATATTGTACGTAAGAATGTGAAATATGAAAAAGAGATAAAGGTGAGAAAAGCGATGGCGAAACAGGCGTTCACTCTTCTGCGCATTGATGAACAAAGAGCTGAGAAAGAGATCAATTAAATGTTTTGTATATAGTATTGTGTTGTATGGAGAAGAAACGTGCAGTCTACGAAACGAAGAAAGAAAATTCGAAGCCTTTCAAATGTGGACATGGAGAATAGAATGGAGAAGCCAGCTGAATACAGAAAATGAGAATAGAAGTGTTGATGAAAGTAGGCGAGAGGCGAACAATCCTGGAGACAATAAAGAAGAGCAAGAGGACATTGAATGCACAGAAAATGTGTACTGAGGAATGTAATTGAATGTATGGTTGAGGGAAAGAGAGGTAGAGGAAGAAGATGAATCTAACTCCTTGACAATATTAAGGAAGATAAATCGTATGTTGAGATAAAACGGATATACCAAGATCGAGATGAACAGAGAAGGCTTAGCTTACCTTCAAGGAACTGCTGCTTTTGGCGGAATACTGATGATGAGGAATTAATTAAATTTCTAAGTTTCCAGCATTTTGCCGAAAGTCAGGTTTGCGTATAAAAATGTTATCGTTTAATACGGTTTTAGAATTTACTGTAAATTTCGAACCCATTTTAATTTTTAAGCAAATTAGGAAGTTATTTATGTTTGGAAATTTTTTATTCCTCGGACTAATTTTCAGGTTTTTGAAATGTATTACATACCAGGTAAAATCTTAGAACTCGACAGATTGCAGACCCAATCAATATTCACGAAATTGTAATAAATAATGAAGTCACTCAAGTTTCAGGACCAATTAATTTTCATGTTTTGAAAATAATGTCGTTTGTGAAAATTATCTTAGAATTTGATGCAATTAGTGGAATCGTTTAGACCTAGCTACTATCTCGAAGAACCTAGAGACATGAATGACGGAAAGTAGGAAAGAAAGCGATACCCTAAAGAGACCGCTTAAGTGGTAACACAGTCTGTATTAACTGAATAAAGAAATGAGGAAATAATAAAAAAAAATGAGCCTAGGAAAGATATAGACATTATTACTTTAAAAATAAGTTTATGCGCTTTTTAAAAGAAAATAATTTAAGTTTCATCTTAAGCCAAACATTCTGTCGGTGGATTCTTTTGTTGAGATTTCAAAGATAGTAAACAAATACCTGTTGCAGTGGTGATAGATTCCTTTTTTTTAAATCAATCTGCGGTTTAGCAGTAACGACTAAATCAGTGTTCGATTTGTAGCGAGGGATGGATGGAATTTCCACCTCTCTGCAAAACTCTTCCCTGGCTCTGTTTTCTGAAAAATCCCCCAAATCTGGGATATGAACGGATAAAAACGGTATTCTACTTTCTGAGAAAAAATCCCACCCCCTCTCTGTAAATTGTTCAAATCGAATACTGGACTAAATGACGTTAGTCCTTGACTGTGCTTCAACACGAAATTCAATAGACGCACACATACATAATTCCTTCTACATTTATTGTGTATAGGGAAGGATATCGCATTTGCTACATTACGAATAATCTTAATGAAAACGAATGCGGAAGTTTAAACCAAAAATGGATAAATGTCATCAACATGTATAGAATTAAAAAAACGTTCTTATATCTAACAACAATAAGTATTCACATATTAAAAAATCCCTTTCGGCAGACATACAGGCTGAGGTAGAGCTCGAAGTTTTGTTTTATTTTTAAAAATTCAACTCTCGCCTTATATGATAGCTATCGAGAAACTATTTATTGATTTGTAGATTATTCATCACGAGCTGTTCAACGATACCCCACAAGATATATATATATATATATATATATATATATATATATATATATATATATACTTGCTTTGTTTCGCTGGGGGCGCTGCCCCCAACTTCAGTGATTTTGAGAGGATCCTTTATCTTAACCAAAATCTCCCTGCAGTACTACACCACCATGGTGTCCATCTGCACCTTCCCACGGGGGCTGCGTCCCCAAAGGGGAGGTTTGCCCCATTTATCCCCATTTATTGTAACCTATTGTTGGTCATGCACCTTCAAACAAAATTTCGTTTCTCTACCTTCAATGATTTGGAAATTGGGATATTGGGGCGGCCATTTTGAACCCAAGTTGACTACTTTTCGAAACTTTTCTTATATTGTCGTGACCTACTTGTGATGGTACACACTTCAAGTAAAATTTCATTTATCCAGCTCAAACGGTGTGCAAAATGGGATTTTGGGCATCCAATTTGGATTCAAGATGGCGACATTTTCCAAATGTTGTAATATGTCCTTAAACTACTTGCCATAATGCACCTTCATACAAAATTTCGTATCTCTAGCTCAAACGGTGTGGAAAATGGATATTTAGGTCCACCATTTTGGATCCAAGATGGCGTCTTTGGATACATTGTGCAATATTTTAGTAACATACATGTTACTATGTACCTTGTTACCAAATTTGATATGTTTAGCTGCAGCCGTTTACGCTGTGTATTCTATACAACAATGGGTTCGAAGGCCATTTTGGATCCAAGATGGCGACGTTTTCAACATTTCGTAATATTTTCTTGAACTACTAGTGACAATACATCTTTATGCCAAATTTCGTATCTCCAGCTCAAATGTTCCCAAATGTTGTAATATTTCACTAAACTACTTGTCATAATGCACCTTTATGCCCAATTTCGTATTTCTAGCTCAAACAATATGGAAAATAGATTTCTTGCTTCCGCCATTTTGGATCCAAATTGGCGTCTTTGAATTCATTAGGTAACACTTTCGTAATCAGACAGTGATGCTGTACCTTTATGCGAAATTTGATTTCAATAGATCCAACGGTTTAATCTGTGTATTCTATACAACAACGGGTTCGGCGGCCATTTTGGATCCAATATGGCGACCGATTTTGCTCATTAACGAACTTAACGGAGCCATTAAGCATTGAAATAACATATTAAATTTTGGTTCAAATGTCTTGAAAATTATGGCCGCTAGCGTGTTAATATATATATAATTATATCTATCTATCTATCTATCTATCTATCTATCTATCTATCTAT